>ML994655.1:1129207-1164116 GCA_010093925.1 Zopfia rhizophila CBS 207.26 | reverse complement strand
AGCTTCATTTGCCTTTTGAAGGCTGGTGACTTGCGAGCGCAGTAGCACTGCTGAATGCATCATCTGCTCAGCACCCTTAGCAAGCTGACCTAGCGACTCAATAATCGAACTAGGTGAACTATCTTGATGCTTTTGAATCCGCTCTCGAACTAGAGCCGTCTGAGAGCCTAGTTCAGCAGCATTACTGGGTGTTTTTGACTGCCAGGGGAGGTCCTCTTCAGCAGGTGGCGACAGCGTTCGAAGCTGAATATCAAGGTTTGAAAGCACCACATCTGAGTTATATGGGACTAAGCTAGTAGCTTGAAAGCCTGCACGGATGTTGCTTTCCGTCATTGAGCTCTGATAGGCTACGCTGAACGCTGGTAGGAACTCAAGCTTGGTGATGTGGCCAATGTAGTTGCGCATGAGATCCTCAATCTGCCGCCTATATGCCTGCTTTAGAGGCCTAAAACAGCCTACATCAAGTGGCTGAAGCAGATGCGACGAATGCGATGGCATACAGAGCGTGATAATATTCTTTTCCTTGCAAAGCTGCTGAAATTCGAGCGAGTCGTGGCTCTCATGGCCGTCGATGACTAGCAGGCGACGTACGCCTACTGTACGGTCCTTTGTATGCTTGTCAAAGTGCTGCAGCCACTTAACACCAAGCTTATTGGTCGTCCAGCCATTCTCACTCAGTGAGATAGGCCAATCTAGTGGTATGGCGTCGTCTTGATACCAGGCAGAGAGGTGGTGCTTCCCTGCAAAGATGATGAATAGCGGAATTGCCCATCCTTGGGCATTAACACCCTGGATTACTGTAACCCATTCGCGATTACCCGGCTGTACAGCCTTTGGCCGATGGCGCCTTTCAGAGCCTGTAACAACTTTGCTAGTCGAAATAACGCCCATCTGAAAGCCAGTCTTGTCAAAGTTGTAGATGTCTTCTTCAGCAATACCGTGCTTCTCAATCGTACGCTGTATAAGGTCGAACCAAGGCTTAATAATCGCAGGATCCTCACACAGAGCTCTTTGGTAGTCGTACTTTTGATTATAGACCATTTTGACCTCAGGAGTCCGGTTGACGAAGTTCTCTAGCCAGTTCTTGCCAACATGGCCAGCAGAGCGTGCAGCGAGCAGTTGGTTGGCCATATCTCTCACAATAAGAAGCCTAGGCGGAAACCCACGCGAATCTAGGTCGAGAATATGTTCAACAATAACATATTCCTCTAGATTAGTGAGCTTCTTTGAATTGGGTTCACAATCGCGTCGTGAAGGAACTCCAGCAAGTCGCGACCTAAGCGTAGATTCAGGGACGTCGTAGACTGCTGCAGCCTCTCGCGCGCTTTCAAATTGGTGTCTTTTAATAGCTAAGATAGCAAGGGCTATCCTGCCTTCTTGGTGGATCGATTGAACGTTGTTTGGTTGATGCATCGCGCTGGAAGGTTGGTAGGTTGCATTCTCTTGGCAAGGTGCGCAGCTCGCTTATGGAATACAATAGTTTATTTACTTTTACTATTTATTTCTTTTTTTATACAAAAAAATTACTTTTATGTTAATAACTAAAAATAACTATTTAAGAAAAAAAAGGTAATTATAATAATATAAAATACTTAAATAAACATTACAATATATAAAAAAAATATTACTATATATAATATTTTTTAAAATACTAAGTATAGTATTATTATTATTATATAAGTATAATATTATTATTATATAAGTATAATATTATTATTATACTTATATTATACTTATACTTTAATAATATTTAAAATTATAAAATAAAAAGCTTACTACCTATTTTTTAGTTTAGTAGAATTTAGCTTTAATTTATTTTACTTATATTTACTTATTATTATACTAAACTCTTATTATATATAACTTATAAGTTGTTACTTAAAACTACTTTTAATACTAATAACTTTAAAAAATAATATTAAAATATTATAACAAAATGAGATTTTTTAATTACCTAAAGTAAATTTAAAATAAATTAAACTAAAATAAAGTAAATTAGCCTAATTCTGTATTTATTACTATATTCTAGTAGTTATTCTTACAAGACTATAGAGTACTTTTAGATTTTTCTAGTTATAAATTATAAAAGTATTACTTTATACTATCTAGATATCTCTATTATTTAGTTATACTAGAGATTTCTTAATTAAAAACCCTAACCTTAGTTTAGTCTAAATTAGTAGAGAATAGAAAGAACTATAGAAAAGATAATAATTCTCTTTTAAAAGAAGAATAGAGAATTATATTATAAATAAATAACTTTAATTTATTTTTAAACTATTCTTTCTACTTACTGTTATAATGTTTATTTAGTAAGTACTTTAATTCTACTTTTCTTAAATTATTTTAGATTTTACTATTTTTAGCTAGTAGTTTAGTTTATTAAATAACCCTCTTTCTTTACATAAAAATAAAATAGTTATAACTAAATATTAACTTTATTATTTATATTAAAACTTCTATTTTAATTATGAAATAAAATAAACTAGTAGTAATTATATATTCTAAAAAATATATTATTTTATTTATTTTTACTAATAGTTTTATTATAATATAAATACCAATTTAATTATTTACTTTAAAATTTAATATAATTACTAATTAGTAGCTTTTAAATGAAACAAAATAATTTTTTTTAAATTTATATTAACTTTAATTTTAATAATTATTAATAAATAATAGTTAATTAAATAAAATAAAATATATAATTTAACTTAATAAACTTATAAAATACTTTTAAAAATAACTTAGTTAAAAAATTTTAATTAAAATATTATTATTATAAAAGTAGATTATACTATATATTAAAAATTATAAAAATAATATTAAGTTCTAAAAACTTTAAACTTACTACCTAAAAAGTATAAAATAGTAAATTTCTAAACTTATGTTATGTTAAGTTAACTTAGCTATAAGTTATAAAAAGTATAAATAAATTAACTAAATTTATATATAATAGTTAAATACTAAAGTATACTAAAACATTTATAAATATTATAAAATTTTATATTAATTATATAAATTTTAAAATACTTATATAACTAAGTATAATAAATATTATTAATTGTTTCTAAAATACTTTAATAGCAACTTACTTATTTTAAATGTACTTAAATTTATATTTTATATTAAAATACTAGCTAAAGTTTATATAAAATTACTAAAAAGTTTTAAATACTTTACTTAATAGTATATTACTATACTAATTAACTTATAATATTTATAATATTAATTTATACGTGTTTTATTAAGTATACTACTTTATTTTATAATTAGTAATAGATTCTTTTTGGCTGCCGTGGACCAGCCAAGGACCTTAATTCCAATGGGGTGTCGATCATAGCTGATATGAACCAGAAGATGATTAGTAAGGTGGGTAAAGACATTCTCAGATGTCGTTGGATAAGTACGATGAGAAAGAATGCGGAAAGAGGGACCATCAGTTTACAAATGGCTCGGGCATAGCTCTGAGTGTGAATACCGCCGTATCCCGCTGGCGTTTAGGCTGAGGTGGGAATGTGGGATATGCTAATCAGCATTGGTCGATGCGTTTCGATTTCATGCTGAGATTGAACACAGAATGTGGACTCAAAAGTTACTAAAATTTGAAAGTTAATGTAATGGATAGTGACGCTTAGCCTACTGCTGATTACCGAGCTTTGTGCCGTAGTGTATCTTTGTATCTTACTTAACTTTAAATCGCACGAATGTAACCTCAGTGATCAATATGCAATTGGAAGAGGATCTCATCTTTGTTCTGCTCTAGAAGTGTAGTATAAGTATGGTCGATGCGATACAAAGTCAGTAAGATGGGACATGTAGCAGTGAACTTGGGTCATACTGTGAATGATGAGGGTTAAGGATCGCTGCGCAATTAGAAGACCTTTATAGTAATACTTTTCAGCGGAGACTAATGCGTTATATACTATCTTACCTGTAACTGATTGGACGATTTATCTCTCTTCCCGAACACCATCAACCCAAATATCCACCTTCTCATTGTAAAAACACATATGTCCTGCAATCGGCGCACTCTCTGCCGTCGGATACACATAGTACCATACCAGATCCTTGTACTCCTTGCCATCAATCGTGACATTGTAGTAGTTCGCCTTCCCCTTGTAGGGGCAATACGTCTCGGTATCGCTTTTGGTAAGATATTCCCACTTCACACTCGTTGGGGTCAAGTAATACCTCGTTCGCAAGCTTGTCTCAAGTAGAAAGAGCGGATTCGAGCATTCTGCGAGGGTGACACCGTCTAGCGCAACTTTGACGGGACGCGTCGAGTTCAATATGTCGATCCGTTTGAAAGGGTCTTTTGGATGCTGGTAGATAGGAACGTCTTCCTCAAACCATTGGTCCATCTCTTCGAAATCAACTTTGACGAGATCTTTCAAGTTGTCCGTACTGAATATGATGACCCTGTCTGTACTCTTGCCTCCAATGGTCAATTTTCCAAGGTGTGCGCCACCATTAGTGCCAGAGATAGGGGAGGACTTTGCGAGGATAGCATGGGACGTGAAACTTGTGGTCGGGATGTAGAATCCAAAAAAACACGTTAGCAATTGAACTCGAATGTTTGGCTGGGGAAGGAGGTACTGGGGATAGTATGGATGCTCCCAAACGAGATATGCATCGATGGTGTCAAAGGCGTATTTCCCGTTCAACAAAGCTCGGACACGGCGCGGAGTCGCCTGATACTTGTGCGGGCCATCGATGACAAGCCTCTGGGCAAGCTTGATGAGACTGTGAGCAGTCAATTGGCAGTGAATGGATTGGGGGCGCGATAGAGCTATACTCGCTAGTGTCAGTTTTGGTAACCATATTGCGGAGGTATCGGGATTGCTGGGATAGGCGTCTTAGGGCGACTGAAGGTTGCATATAAAAGTCGCTTTAAAGGATGAGACCGAGATGGATGGAGGAGTGGTGGCCATGGTGTCTCTTTATGGTGGTGATGATGTATGTTAAAGGTGGGGTTGAGGGCGGAGGTATCACTTCTCATTTGTCATCCGCCCTTGGACAGAAAAGGGATGGTGTGTTTGCTCCATTAGGCTGCCGTGGCTGCAACTTCATCCACCATCCATCCTCCATCGACCTTCATCTCAATGCTCTCTAGACAGGAGGACCCTCATCAAAAAATGGAGATTGATCTGGACATGGCCTGGCATCTTGGCCTGTGTCTCGACCTAGGAGAGAGCGACACCGTTGAAATTCGAAAGCACCCGCGTCCGCCAAAGCGGCTTCGGCAGGTCAAAAATGGCGTGAAGAGTAAGCTAAACCGAAACGGTTAGGAATCTATATCCGCAACCTTCCGCGATCAAATCATCTATTTTTCCTAACACTTATGCATCACGTGCTAACAAATGTCAGACTCCTCCAGAGCTCTCCCAGAGACGGACAGCCCGGAATACATACACAATATCGAACACGGCCGTCTGCACCAGTTCCCTGTCGAACTCCTCCTTCAGGTTGGAGAATATTTGACTCTGGACGCTATTTTCGCAATCAGACTATCGTGTCGCGACTTCTACCAAATTTACTCACCTCCGTTCATCATTGGTCCTGACGAACGTGACGCATTCAAAATCGCTCTTCGCCGTGACGCCCTTTCCTGGTACTGCCGATGGGAGCACTTCAAAGGTTTGCCCAACCTCATCGAGGCAACCTGCAGCAAATGCGAAAGCCGGCACTCTATATCCCAGTTCTCGACAGTCGAGCTCGCAAAAGCGCCTGAGCACCGAGCCTGCATAGGCGCCAGTGTGCTGAAGCTCTGTCATCATCAAAGCTTCACCTTCTGCGAGATCCGGAAGGCAGCGTACAAGAGCATAAACGATATTCACCTCGCAACCATTCAGACATACTGGATATCCGCTAGTATTGAGAGCATCCCATTGTCGGCCCCCCTTCTTATCTCGACCATTGGCTACGGTGGTCTGCATGGCCAATGCAACGTAGCTCGCACCTTCCGCTTGCTGCACCTTTCAAAATCAGAAAAACTGGTCGGTTCTCATGTAGCGAATCCGCTTTCAGCTGTCCTGCCCTTCTTGTGCCAACATGTAAATGCACAGGACCTTCATCCCGAAGCCGTGAAAGTCGTCGAGCGCCGGCCTATACACCACTCACTTGGCTGGTCTTATTATGATGACATTGGGTCCTGTCATGAGTGTGCCATTGTGTGGGTGCCATGTGGTGATATTGAATGTGGCACCAAATATACACTTTTCCGCCGGAAACTAGATGATGATGCGGAGATGGAGGAAATCATGTTGACAATGTGGAAGCGGTATGAAGGTAACCCGGGCAGTGCGGATCCGGCCTGGGCAGCAGATTTAGCAGACCGATTAGCCAGCGAGCAAAGTAAGGCGAACCGGGAGTTGATCAAAAGTAGAGTCAAGACTACGCTTTTCAAATCGAGGGGGTTAGGGGATTGGACATGGGGCGTGGTTTGAGCAGGTTTGTAGAGACATTCTGCCGCAACGGCGCACTGAGAAGTGCTGGACACGATCTTTGGGGACCGGAGGCGAGCAGAAATCCTCATACCAGATAGATCTTTACGCTGGTTTATTGTACCACCTACCTATATTGAGATTAGCTGTCGTATGGCATGCGAGAGTTGAAGCTTGCGTGGTTCTGATACCAGTGAATGAGATCATGTTCTATGGTTCCCCATTGGCTGACATGCTCGGCGGGCAAGACGACTGCGGAACACGCCTCGAATCCTCTATATAAACTTCTCAACACATGCGCAAACGTTTTCACCCGCCTCCATTTTGCCGAAACTCATCGAGATATCACGTCCCTCCACTAACACAGTGAGGAACAGCCCGCTTCCATCCCTTTAGCTCTTGCGGTCTACTACCAGGTTACATAATGACACTAACAAGCCGTTCGTCCCGCAGATAGTCAACGTATCCAGGAAGTTCTATGTCATGATTGCGGAGCACCGACGCATTCGTATACGCCCAAATCTCCTTAAATTGTTGCCTCTCCATTGGCATTCGCTCCCATACTTACCACTCCAGTGCTGCAACGAGCCAATCTGCTCCGATGCCCATCTCTCCTCCGCCCTGAACTTCTGGCTCAAAATGCCACGGAAAAGGAGAGATAGGGGACCGGATGCAGGTATGGATTATCAAGGCGGTGTTATTTGGATACCGATGTTGGTGAGTCACTTATCTTTCGCTATTGAGGGGACGCGGTTCCGAATGTATGCAGCGATGGCAACCGGGCGCGTCGGAGAAGACGATGAAATGGTCGAAGAAGGTTTTGATCACCATGATTATTGGACTGTCTTTCATGAATGGGCTGGTTGGAGCTTTCGGGTGATTTGGTATGGAATGCGAGAGATAAGCTGTCAGCTAATGCAATATGGGCACAGAACACCTTTCGTTTTAGGGTACTGCAATTTGACTTCGTGATGTACGGGCTCATCAAAATGATATTGGCTGCATTTCATGACGAAAGGCATAAGAACAGGACATATTTTGAATGTAGTCAATTTGATCCGCTGGATATAAAATAGCTATCTTCAATCTTTGTCCACTCCAATCTTTCTTACAATCCAAAACAGCGCCACTGTTGTGCGTTGGTGTTGTGTCCCCATCGCTACTATCTATATAGTAGAAACGAAAACATAGAAACGAGACATTAGACATCGCCGCAGGTCGCCCCGGACAGCGCGTTACATACACATCCCACTGCGGGACCAGACTCGGAACGATGGGAGAAGTGACCAGTGATCCGAAGGCTAATAGGACTCCAAGAACCTAAGAAGACGCGAGCCGAAATGCTGCAGGCAATTTGGCCCTTCCAGAGACGGGGGGACTGATAATGAGGTATATCCGGAATGCACAGCAGGGGGGGATATTCTTCTGTCCAGAAAAAGTAATGAGACAGATGCAGGAAATTCTTTGAGGGATATGGAGACACATTCCTAATTGTTGCGGTGCATAACCTTCCCATTATACTGCCACATTTAATCCTCCTGATCGTGGAATGCTACACTGACGTTACACTTAGGAAATCTCGTCAACTATATACTTCCCTAACCATGGCACTGAATCCCGCCCCAATCAGCGCGACCCAGTAAGCCCATACCATACAAGTATACCTACAAATAGATTGCCGTTCACGCCCTCGATGCCTCATACAGGCAATATTCTAGACTAGATACCACACAGATCCTCGCTCACGTGATCCAGTCAGCCTAGCACAGTGCCTCACGTGCCATGCGGAGCCGCAAGAATGTCTAAGTGTGGAGAAGTCTATGAGAGTTGCCATCCGGGAGACCTCAAGGTAACGTGACACAAAGGAGGGGAAGGTAGGGATGCGGGATTCACGTTTAGAGAGTTGGAATAATGTTAGTGGCGTGTATTGGAAATAATCAAAAATTCCGTGAGAAATGGATGCATATGAAGAACTGGTTGAAGATGTGAAAATGGGTAGGAAATTGAGAGGCTGGCATAATGTTGGGCAATGCAGGTTTCGAGGGCGGAGGTTGCTTTGTTGCCTACTGAATGGGAGTCTATGGCACCTATCAGGCATTAAAGAAAGGATAGGGACGAGGGTGATGTAAGGGAAGACGTTAGAAACAGCACTGGGCTTAAAAGGCTCCAGCGTACAACATACAAAGGAGAGTGTTGTTGAAAATGTGGTAAGAGCAAAGGGACAGCATCTCCAGGGACCTTTTTTTTACTTTGGTTTTCTTTTTAAAAGAGGGGGCACGGAGAGCAGCGGTGATGTGATAGACCAAGGAAAGTCCCGACATCGTAGGGATCCGGTGAGGGGTGGTGGACATTGGGGAATACCCAGAGAGGAAAAGGCCCGATCGACTACATGCAGAGGTCACTAAGAGCATGAGAGGAAAGGGGATCCAGAAGTCCGTTGAAACGGATGAGATATTTAATGGAAACGCAACCGACGCCCTTCCAAGACACCGCGCTGCTAGTTGGCAGCATCGCCCTCTAAATGCTTCCCTTCCAAAGCTCCTAAGCCCTCGTCGCTCAAAACATAACCCAGATTCCTGCATCTGGTAATCCGACAACGAGAAGCTCATGAGGTGCGTCGAATCGACATACACATCGAGTGTCTTGTCTGCGGCAAAAATTCAACGTCACTGTCTGCGCAAAAAGACGGAGTCTGGAAGAGCATCTGGAGGCCTCCGGACGGGTCAAGTCGGATTATAGTTTTCTGTCAAACGTAGGCGGCCGTCCGTGCTCCTGTCCCCCTGTTTCGTTTCCCAATTGGTACAACTGAAACTATCGGATTGTGGCGGAGCAGAAGCCTCCGCCCTTGGCAGGCCAAGATAGGGCGGACTCTAGGCAATACAAAAAGAGGAAATTGATTGTTTACGCGAATTGTCATCGAAAAAAAAAGCCACGGGACGGCGCTTCTCGATGGAACTGGGTGGTTTTGTTGTGGTGTAGCGATGAGCGAGTGAGGGTGAGGTTGGATTTGGCTCTCTTGGATCGACCGGACTAGGCTCCCAACACCAACACTCCATCCATGGAAGGCGGAAAACAGAACGGGGGTTCTGTTTGCATTACTAAATAACATGTCCGCTACGACTCGCGACTTCATTCTTCGCATGAAAATACTGCTTCTGAGGTTGCCGCGGATAGACAATGCTGTCAGACGAACGACTCGCAGGCGATGATTCTTCAGCGAGGCGGCGGGCACGGCAACGAAGCGGGCCCGCTCAACATCAACAGCCAAGGGAAAACGAAAGGTCGCATTCTTCCGCCAAGTGTTTCGTGGCCGCCATCTCTCGTATAGCGAGCGACACGAGGACCATCGAGTTTTTCTGGAGGAGCAGCTCAGGTGATAGGGAGGAAGGGCTGCACGACGAAAGGAGAAGCGCGCCTAGAATTTCAGGGGTATAGGATGCCGTCTCCATAAGCGTACACCCGGCTGCCACAGTCAGCAACCGCTTGACTACATCAAGCAAAACTCAACGACAGATCGTCGTGCCAAGTGCTGGGCTGGCCCGAAATAGCATCAATTCTACGCGATGGGGCTGCTGCATCCCCGCCGAAATCAGTCTTTTGCCATGCACGCCGAGAGCGCGAGATGAAATTGCATTCTTTGTCATGCAGCGATGCCGTGATGTCGGGTCGAGAATATATTATCACCGGAGCTTCCGCTGTGGGCACACTCCACGAGTTTTCGTGCTTTCGTCCCCTCACCTTTCCGTCAACGCTCTGGGGTGCTGAAACTCTGCATCTGGAGATCCTCTGATCTCTGTACACTCGCTTTATTCCAGTCTCTCGCTCAATAAATACTTTTCTTTTTCGTAATGCGCGCTTTTACCTTAATAGGCCTTGCGGCCGGAATCCTCAGTGGAGTGTCTGCCCAGCAGTGCAGCTCTGCGCTAAAGATCGACGACTTCTCCAAATGGTCGAGCAACACCAACAGCCTCGGCTCGTGGACCAGCGGTACATTTCAATCTTCACCTGATGCGATAATATGGACTAATTCGGACAGATGATGGTTCCATGACGTCGATCTCAGCTAGCGGTGGCACGCTCTCCTTCACACCGAAGTCCGGATCCTACTTCTATGAGACATTCGAGTGCCAGGCCGCGAGCAGCAAGGGATACAACTCTGTTCAGTTCAGCGTCAAGGGCCCGGCTGGTGGATCCATAACTCTCGAGATTCAGTCCAAGAGCTCCTGCTCGGCAAGCTCTTACAACTCCCACTATTTCGTTGTCAGCGGCCTCACTGGCAACACCCAAACCGTTACCATTCCCTTGAGCTCCTTCTCCGGCGCCAACGCCAATGCCGTTACTGCTTTCGTCTGGTCTACCTTCTCCAGCACCACCGCGACATGGCAACTCAGCAACATCCAGTTTGGCTGCGGTGGCGGTAGTGCTACTACCAGCCAGGCACCTACCTCGGTGGGCGCCGTGTCGACCACACGCACAACTGGCCTTCCCTCTACGCTGGTGACATCCGCCCTCCCATCCGGCTCCTGCAAGCCCCTTCTCATTGATGACTGGGTTTCGCAGTCCCGTCTGACCTTCCTGTTCTATAATGCCATGATTGAGCCGACCTCGGACGATGGCACCATGACCTCCCTAGTGGTCGGTCCTCAGGCCAACCGCGTGACTATCAACCCCAAGGATACTTCCTCGTACTTCTACTCACAAACTGCGTGCACGAACGCTAAGAACGTGTATGGTGGTATCAGTCTCCGCATCAAGGCTCCGGCAGGCACCACCTTCAGCATTGAACTGCAGGCCTCCTCCAACTGCGGCGGCGTCACCCAGTCAGTCGGCCAAACAACCCAACAACTCGGCTGGACTTTCGACGGAACTGAGAAGCTGTACTCCATTCCCTTCAGCAAGTATTCCGGTCTCGATACTAGCAAGATTGTCGCCATCTTCTTCACCGGCTTCACCAGATCTGTCTCCTTTGGACCCATGGCTTTCTATTGCGGCAACACGGCCTCCGAATACATCGTGACCACCACCACTCCTCCGGCGGGCCCATCTTCAACTGTGGCCGCTCCTACTGGTACGGCAGCTGCCCTCGTCATCGACAAGTTCGCCAACTCGGGCTCCAATGCCCTTGGCTTCTGGCACGGCGGTGATGAAGGCATGCAAATGACCTGGGGCAGCAGCCGCCTAACCCTCAAGTCCACGAACGCTGACTACTCCTTCTACACCCAAGTTTCCGGCTCCTGTTCCGATTTCAGCAAGTACAAGGGTTCGTACCTGCACATCGCTTACTCCGGAAGCACCGCTTTCACCGTTGCTCTTCAGCAACACAACTCCGGCTGCAATGAAAATGTCGCCCCTTACCCTGAGACCTGGGATTCCATTGAAGCTGCCCGATATGCCAAGGACGGACATATCTACATCCCCATGAGCCATTTCAATATTGAGTTGAAGCGCACAATTGGTCTAGCAATCAAGGCTTTCTACAAGCAAGACCCAGTTACTCTGACTGTCATTGAAATCGTACCCTCCGTCCCAGCCGGGACTATCATCCCCAACAAACTACCCACCGGCAACCTCGTTTTCGCCTGCAAGCGTCCCAACTCCTTCGCGTTCGCCATCGACGACGGCGTTCCAGATATGGCACAGGAAGTCATGAAGATCATCAAGGAGGAGAACATCAAGGTGACTTTCTTCACCGTCGGCGCACCGCTTCTGGATCAGGGCACCAATCTGACGAATGTCTACCGAGAAATGATGGCTCAAGGCCATCAAGTCGCCTTGCACAGCTTCACGCATCCGAAAATGGAGGGTCTGCCCGATATTAACTCCATCGACTGGGAGTACAACGAAGACATCAAGGCTGTAGAGAAACAACTCAATGGCCTGCACACACCCTACTTCCGACCTCCGTTCGGTAACGAGGGTGCCCGTATGCGCCAACGTCTTTCCCAAACTGTCGGCACCGAAAATACGTACATTACGATGTGGAGCGTTGATGTTGAGGACTGGCTATGGGCGGAGACCAGCACGCCGGAGAAGCAGCTTGAGGCGTTCCAGCGTGATGTCGACAAAGGCGGAAACTTGGTGGTGTTGCATTACCTCTACCCGAGCACGGTCAGCTATCTTAGGCAGTTTATTCAGAAGGCGAAGGCGACGGGGAAACAGTTGATGCGCGTGGATCAGTGTATGATGGACCCGAATGCGCCGCCTCTATGAGCGTATGCTGAGGATGAGGTTGGCGTTTGGGGTTGGTGTTGAGGGGAGGTTGGGATGGAGTGTGGTAATGGGATGAGATGCATTGGGCAGGGAATTTCAAAAGGGAAAGGGAAAATGTGCATTGTAATGTTAATGCTTGCAGCGCGTCATTGGTGTTTAATTGCATGCTGATTGAAAATCAGAAGAGCTGTATGTCTGTGAACCATCGTTCTCTATGCGTTGGAACTTGGGAAAGGTCAACGTCGTGGTCTTGGAGTTGAGGTTGCTCATAACCTTTGTCAGGTCAGTTCGGAGCTCTCAAATCCTGGAGACATTGATCTCCAGAATTGGAGGCGGCTGAGCGATCAGATTTGCGGAATTGGAAAATTCCTTTATCTGCAAAGCCTATGCTCCGCCGCAAACCTCCCCCGGGGTCAGCCTATGGAAGTTTCCTTAGTCATCCGAGGTCTTGGTACCTCGAACACCATTGGGTTTCTGGTCCTCCGACCTCTGATGTCGTGCCTTGCTGTGCCGCAGCGGTCTTCATTTCCGAATGTCTGATTCACACTCTACAAATACATACTCTCACTACCAACCCTAGGAAGATGATATTAGATTTTCAACCATGAGTAAATTGGGCCCCACTATGCGCGAGGAATGTGGGTTAACGCATACTTTAGGGCACTCAAAACCCATAGAACTCGAGCGTCTCGAAGCCGAACCCCTTTCGAAAAGCTATCGTGACGAGGATACGGAGTACGACCCGGGAAAGCCTCACGTTGTGCGCAGAGGTTTGTGGAAGACGCGATTCTCCGGCTGGCGTGGTGGGGTCCTCGCTTCGATCATGGTTACCGTCTTCGTGCTATTGCTGAATGTAATTCTGGCTATAATAGCTACGACGGCATGGGATCCGAAGGATGGTATAGCCACGGCGTTTACAGGCGACTGCACCAAGGCGGCGAGGTGGACAACGGCTCTGCATTTGCTCATCAACTTACTAGGCAGTCTGCTGTTGGGTGCTTCGAACTATTGCATGCAGCGCTTGGTTTCACCAACGAGGAAGGAGATTGACGAGGCACACGCGAAGAAGAAATGGCTGGATATCGGGGTGCCGAGCATAAGGAATCTCTCATCGGTTAAGAAGGGGAGGGTCGGACTGTGGATTCTGCTTGGTTTAAGCAGCTTGCCTCTTCATTTGGTGTGGGTATTGCCCAATCGCCTAAGGCGATGGGCTAATTTTTTGCCAGCTATAACTCGGTTTTCTTCGAAACGATCGCAGCAAACAACGTAGCCTTACTCATCGTAGCCCCAGAATTCTTCACCGACAAGAATAGCTGGTCAATTCGGTACTCAGGCGGCTTCGATTATTTGTTGTTGAATGTTACGTCCGACAACTTCATTACCCAATTACAGGAAACGCTCTTAGACGGAAAGTATCTGGATCGTACCCGTTTCGAAAACGTCACCGGGCCCGATTGTGTTAAGCGCTATACCTCTCCTTTCATCACTACGGGTAACGGCTTCGGCGTCCCAAATGCTGAGTTCCGGAATGACTTTGGCTTGAATGCTTCGGAATCTTTGCTGTTCCCATGGATTGGCAGTGGGGACTTTGGTTCGGATGCCTATAGTCGCGAATTAAACTATGATTGTGGGTCCTCCCGATGCTGTCTACCCTTCTATTCTCCATCATATTTCTTAGTCTAGGTATGGTCCTTAGACGAAGAACTCACTACCCCAAAGGCGTCAAGCTATTCGCACTTCACAAGTCACCGAACTAACCGCGACCAGACTGTTTATGCGAGATCGTTCCTTCGAGATGCCAAGTCCAATTCTCAACAACTCTCCTTTCGCTGTTTATCGCAGCCAACGTACTTAAGGTTATTCTTATGGCCCTCGTTCTCTGGCGCCTGAACGAGCCTACTCTGGTCACCATCGGTGACGCCATTCAATCTTTCCTCGCAAGACCTGATCCTACCACCGAGGATTGCTGTCTCATGTCTAGGCATAATGTGGATCTAATTTGGAAGATTCCGGAAAGCCGACAGAATCAGCGATTCCAGCCTCGTAGACGTGAGACTTGGTTCAGTGCTATTAGTGTCCGCCGATGGTCCGTCTCTATCGCCTTGTAAGGAATGAATTTCAAAGCTTTGTAGCTCCGATAACCAATGCCAGATACATCTCCGCAATTGCAGTCGCGGCGGCTCTTGCCGGTGTCATGAAAGCAGGTATGCGTTATGGGGAACCGAGTGGAAATGAGTTCGGTAGAGTTAACGTTTGTACGCGCCAAATGCCCTCCACACTCTCAAATTCTTTAAGCTAACCGGATCTTTAGCGTACCTAATAGACATCAATTCCCCCTTCGGTGAACAGTCAATCATCTCATACGTCCTTCTAGCAAACTTGCCGCAAGCGGTAGCATCTCTCATATATATCACATATAACGGCCTTTTCACCTGTATGCTGGCTAACCGCGAATGGACTGGATACACCATCAAACGCGCCCCGCTGCGTGTTACCATACCGAGATCCGGTCAACGCTCGACCTACTTCCTCCAACTGCCTTATGCGTGGAGCGTTCCGCTGCTCGTCGCAAGTATCCTCCTCCATTGATTTATATCACAGGCTATTTTCCTCGCCCGAATCGCAATATACCAGGACGGTGTTCTTTCGGCCTTCAACGACGACAGGCTGAGGGATAGATATCAATATCTGGCCTCTAGCGGAAATGTCTTCTCTGGGCTTGGATACTCGGATATTGCGCTCCTTGCGGCGATCGGCTGGGGCATTGCACTGGTTGTGATATGCCTGCTTGTTGCAGGTAGATGTACGTATCCGAAGGGTCTATCGGTCGGCGGGACAAATAGCGCCGTCATCAGTGCGGCGTGTCACTTGCGATATGAAGATGATCCAGAAGACAAGGTGGAAGAGGACATTACTGAGAAGCTGCTCCAGTGGGGTGTTACAATTCCGGGGGATCGAACAGATCGGGTCGGACATTGTAGCTTCAGTAGTGGAGAGGTTGAGCCGCCTCGGGTAGGATGTCTGTATGCTGGGGTGGCGAGAAGGAAAGTCTAGCAACAACGTTTGGCGACACCTTCAACAATTAAAAAGGGAACAATGATATTCTCAAACACGCCATCCATGGATCTGCCTTGTCCCGACTTGCCTGACACAACAACACGGCTGCTACGTTTCGCATTTTTCAACCAATCAAGCCTACAGTATCCCCACCCACTCCTCCTCCACCCCCCACTCGTTTCTCCCAAATGGTCTTCTACATCTACGATCGAGACTGCAACCCCTCACCTCCTTCAAGAACCACAGTATAGACCGTGACCGACACCTACCTCACACGCGAAGACCATGCCAGCGGCAAAGGAACCACAGGCATTGAAGCTTCGCCGTGACAAATTACCTGACTATATATTCACGCTTATCCCGAGACCCTTCTGTGAATAGGGATATAATAAAAATATAAAAAATATAAATCATTGAGTTAGTTACCTCTATATAGTTAAACAACCCTAAGTTCCTAAGATTCATCAAAGCTCAACGTTGCATATCCATACCTTTCCAGATCCGACACCGATGCCGATCATCTTCCCCGACACGGCCGAACATGACGGCCGATACTCTGAGGGTAGCCACAGCAGATTCTCTGAATTATATGTTATCCATGCTCCATCTGAACTCAACGCCACGCCTTGGTATTGAGGATATTGAAGATCCATAACACTCGATGTCATAGTTGAAACTGATGATGCATCAATAACAATAGTACCAATTTCAGTGTGAAGATACGAGCTAGTCGTATCGAATGATATGTTAAAGAGTGCACTGCCAATACTGAAGATCTATAGGCACTCGCCACTGCTCGCATCCCATATCTTGACCGTCCTGTCATTCGGGGCTGATGCGAGCCGTGTCGAGTCGCAGAAGGCGACTGACCAGACCCAACTACTATGGCCCTCAAACGTCTGTAGGCTCTCGCTACTACTCGCATCCCATATCTTGACCGTCCTGTCGTCCGACGCCGACGCGAGCCGTGTCGAGTCGTGGGAAAAGGCAACTGACTTGACTGAACCGCTATGGCCCTCAAGCGTCTGTAGGCACTCGCCACTGCTCGCATCCTATACCTTGGTCGTGCCGTCACTCGACGCTGACTGATGCGGTAGTAGACCTGCTGTTAAACCGAATTGCCTTCGAGGCCGACTCTAAAGACAGGAACGGAAGGACGCCGCTTTCCTACGCGGAAGCAGGAGGACTCGATGCAGTAGTAAGGCTACTATCACGTTAGGCATATCCAGCATGTTTGGCACGCTCTTTACATCGTTCGATGGAGTCATCTTTAGAGTTATACAGGCCTTCCGGTTTCTAGCAGCGCCGGTATCGTGTCATGCGAGTTGGTACGTCAGTAGATGCGTTCGGAGAAGACACGGTTTGAGACGTGCCTGTTAAACTCTAGGAATGGTGGGTTGCATTTCGAATCATCAGGCTATTATTTACATGTATTAACGCTAGCCTCCGCCTGACCTTATTCGGGAAAAGCGTCCTATCGGCTGATTCTATTCTTTTCACAGTTGAGAGCGAGCGGTCGTCCCTGCTGTAACCGAGTGCAGGGAATCAATGTAGCAACCCATAATCAATTGAATGAGTGGAAGACTCAATCTATATACACAATCGAGGTGGATTGTACGTAAGAGCGTACGTAGAAGAGTACGCAATCTGCTGACGCCATAAAGGTTAGAGGTGAGAGATGGCGAGAGCACTCCTTGATGACAGAGCGCTACTCGGTGACACCTGCACATCACCAGAATCGTCGACCGAACCGTACGCAATCTCGCCGCACCTGTCATACCTTTAGTTAGGGTTTTACGTTCAGCGGAGTGCGCTTTGAGTGACCCTTACGTAATCCGGAGGATGCATTCCTCAGCATACCAGTTTTGAGGTGACGTGAGCAGACGAACAGTTTGGTCACAGTATCGGTGAGGGCGGCCCACCCGGACCAGCCACAGTACCTTGCAGCAAGAATTAGGGATCCCTCGGTAGCAGTGACAAAGACAGCTCATAACAGAATTGCCTTTAAGCTTAAAGATCTACCATGCTTAGGTTTCAATAGAAGCGGACGAACACCTTGATCACGCTAGCAGGGAGGGCGGCCGACCCGCTCCGGCCACTGGGTTGAGGGTCTAATTTTTGGAGATGAAGTGGAAAGGTCGGGAGGAGGCGTTTTCGCCACATGAAAGTTGGTAGGGCGGATGCCAAGAGATTCCGGGGGGAGCATCTCCTCCCACCGCTCTTCGACGTAGCCGCAGCGCGCGGAATCACGAGTGAAGTTTTGCGCCAGGCGGCACACGCTGAGTTCTATGAGGTCAGGGCAGTATAGACGCGCCAGGAAAAAATTGATGTCCAGTTTCCACGAAGGCGGTTCGCACCAACCGCGGTTCTCAGTCGTCATATCAATGCGTCTGAGCTTAGTATGTGTCGGAGTGCTGGAGCCAGTTGCATCGCTTCGACGGAAAATGTGTTCGAATGCGAGGGGAAGGACGATGTTGCCTGCTATTAAGCCAACGTCTACTTTCAGCCATTTGAGATTGGAGCTTTGCAGCAGAGCACGATGACAGCATCAAGACTGTGCTAAACCGTCTGCTCTTTTCATTCGATGCGGTTTGGATCTGAGCTGTTTCTAGGGCGCGATCGAGGAGTGCTGGGGATATAGCGTCGCTGTATAAGCAGATATAGTCGTTAGAATAGGGAGCTGTTGGTGAGTCGATACTAGAGGGAGATGAAGAAATGGTGACTTTGCTGGCCAGCTGCATGAGTTGGTCGGCAAGTTGGTCACAACGTACTTGACGGGGGATGCGAGAGTCCAGACTCGTTGGCCTTGACGCTCGCTCCTCTGAATGTGCTAACTTTATAGAGGATCCTGGACGGGTGGGCTTCTCCACGCCGACCAGATCGATCCCGGATGCTCCCGCATTCTCATCCTCCATTTGGGATGGTGTGTCGGGAATGGATGCTGAGAAAGCAACCTTCTGGGGGACCCGGTGGGAGACTGGATATTGCCATTGCTCTCCCTAAGCGCTGGTTGATTAGGTTGCAGTTTCAACCTGAACATGTCTGAGCCTGATGTCTTCTTAAGGATATTATCTACGTTACGTGAAGGCAGATATTCGAAATCATCTGCCTCATCGACCTCGTTGTCGAAGACAGAGCTGGTGCCGTCCTCCTCCTCGCCCTCTTCTGTAATGGTGGAAACCTCTTCCCTGTTGCCTGTTCCGAAACCGGCATCGAGCCCCTATCCCATCTGAAGCTCCTCGAGATTGATTGTGTCGCCTCCGTTGGCCATCCGTTTCCTCCACCCTTCCATGAGAGTGAGTGTGTCCCGCTATCGTGTCTCCAGCCTCTTCCAGCTGGCTCTTAACCTACCAATCTCCTCTTCTTGCAGCTCCACTTCTTCCACAGACACAAAATTCAGATTCGTGAGTAAGTTCTTTAGGCTTTCTAGCACAGCATCCATGTCGCTAGCTAGTGTCTCCTAGCTTGTGGGCAACGCTTGTAGCATTCTGTGTCTAGTACTTTCGCCTTCCTCCTTAATTCTTGATAGCCCTTCACCATCCTCTTGCCTCCGGACTTCCGGTATGCCTTACAGTTCCTTCAATGCCATAAGCGTACTCCTGATAAGGCCAAGGAAGTTATCGTTCTCATCGCTCAAGCTCTAGCTCAGTTGCGTCATGAACTCAGTCATCTCCTGCTTTAGACTGTATTCTGGATCGTCGAGGTTAGGAACATGCTCCCGCATACTGCTTGTCATGCCGTTCACGTCTGTAGGTCCTAGGTTGATCATAATGCTCGCTCCAACCAAGCCTGTCTTGTTGCCGCGCTGTTGACTCGTCAAATAGCTCTTCAGCCTCTAGATTTGTACATTGCGCTTCCATGTATCGTTCGCGCAGCTGGTTTGCACTTGCTAGACTGTTGTCTTCAGCCGTAACATTTCTTCGCGCAAGCTTCGTGCTAAGCATTTGGCGCTTCAGAGGGCCACGCGTGCAGAGCGCCCCTGAGACTGAGCGAGGGAAAGTTGGCGCGCGTGATCGTTTATACGGGTCTGGAAAGTTTCGAGAGCGAGCGTCTAGCAGGTTAATTCGGTGCACAGGGTACATAGAATGCCAGCGATGGCTTCACGATATTCTTGGTCACGCTGGAATAACAACAATTAGTATCGCGTGGTACAAATGCAGTATTGAAGTTGACCGCGTACGTCTCGCTTCAAAATGAGGTCGTGCACCATATTGATTACCTGTTCCATTGTGACTTCTTTTCCCCCTCCCCGCGCGAAAGGTGTGCGATTTTAATTGGCTTGCTATCGCGGAGTAGGCCGCGGTCGAACAGGAGATTGTTGATTTATGTGGAGGCTGTCTTGAGATTGAACCACTCCATTTTGGCGGTGGACGCTTCCAGGCTGGTAGACAAAGCTATCAGAATGGAGCCTAGCACCAAAGTTAGCCATGGCAACTCCAAGCTCTGGCTACGCGAACGACGACTCGCTCCAATTTCATCTTCAACCCTCCAATTCCATCATATCCATCCGCAAAATATCAAATCTCATCGCCCATTACCCGCTCCTAGGTGATATCACTCGGCGAATGTCCACTCCAGGACTCGTTTCCCAACCACAAGCATCCTAGTGAATATACAAATACCACTTTCGGGACGACACTCAGAACCATCGGCAATGAACTGGTCGCTCCGTTTGTGGAATTCTAACCAACATTAGGACCACCTTGGCAACGTGCATTGCTCGTGCCTCTGTATCGTAACCGAGTTTGAACAGCACATAGCTGATTACATCAATCCATGTTGGAAGGTATCCGTGGAGTGAGAACGGTAGGTCTTAAATCTTAATTATCTCGCTTTGAAATCTAACTGTCTTGCTTTGAAATCTAATTGCGTTGCTTTGAAATCTTGTTTTCTCGCTTTGAAATCCAATCATCTCATTCTCTAGGATGGTGAGCAATTGACGCTCTTTATTTCGCTTTGAATATTGTCTTCTCCAGGCATATAATGAATCGTTCCCTCTTTTCCGAGTGGAATTCCAATCAAGTAGCCAGTTCAGTCCCATTTTGCACATCCGCTATATCGGATTTGCATCATTCTGGAGTCCTATATCACAATGTCAACTCAACAAGCACTCATTGTTACCTCCCTTGGACAGCCAATCACCTCTACAACAACAAGGCCAATCCCGCAACCGGGACCTAATCAAGTCCAGCTCCGCGTCACGGTAGCTGGCCTGAACCCGCACGACCAGAAAGCCCGAGACGGCGGTCTTTTTATTAAAGACGCCCTTCCCGCCATCCTCGCCAATGATGTTGCAGGCGTCGTCACTGCTCTCGGACCAAACGCTACGAAGTTCAACGTCGGTGACAGAGTCTTTTCATATGCGGCTATGACCCCAGACCATGCCCAGAAAGGCCTGCAGCAGTATGCGCTTGTAGATGAGGACTTCACTGCCAAGGTTCCAGAGGGGTTCACGGAACACGATGTTACGACGCTACCAGTCAACATTATTGCTGGTTCAGTGGGCCTGTTCCACGAAAGTGGACTAGGCATCCCTGCACCATGGTCGGAAGAGTCAAAAACTTTCGACTATGCCGGTACCCAGATCTTGATCATTGGCGGTGGAAGCAACTGCGGGAGACTCGCCGTTCAGCTAGCGAAGTTGGCCGGAATCGAGAAGATCGTGGTCGTCGGCGGAAAGCAAGATGAATTGAAGAAGTTTGGCGCTACGCATGTCCTCGACCGTCACGGTGGCGACGAAATTGTGCTCGAACGTATTCGCGAAGTCGTTGGTGATGATCTTCTGTACTGCTACGATGCGGTGAACCCACCTGAGTCCCAGTTCTTAGGCATCAACGCTCTCTCCAATACCAAGAAAGGGAAACTGGCTCGACTCGTCTTCTATAGACATTCCGACACATTTAAAGTCGTTGGGAAGAAAGCTGGGTACGAAGTCAAGGATGTCTTCGGATCGCCTCATTTGAGGCCAGAATTATCGAGGTCATTTTGGAAGAGAATCGAGGAGTATCTGATTCAGGGGAATATTGTACCAACACGATATGTTGTGGAGCAGGGACTGGATGCTGCAAAGGTGAATGAGGTGTTGGATAGATATAGGGATGGTAAGCCGGTCACCCAAACACACTTCCGTATCTCAGATTAGGTTTTCCGGAATGTTGCCCATGAATGCCGTCCTTATTGACTTGATATTGGAGTCAAATGAATAGCCTTTTGTTTGTGCGTAACTCCGCTGTTGGTCGGTTCGTATATAGAGGAACTACAGGAGGCGACAACAATGAGCACTCTTTTGACGTGGATATGGTACGCCTGGCGCCACAATGAGCTGACGGGCCAGATGCAATTCTGATTATTCATTAGTAACGATCATCAATTCAGCCCAAGCTGCTCGGGAGGTACCCGTGGTCAACTCATGGAAAGGCCATGCTTCCGAATAGAAAATCGCTTCAGGGTCGCTGCCTCTCAAAGGGTCACTGCACAGATACCAGTCCACACTAAGATTTGGCACCACTAAACCCATCTCCACGCTGCGACGTTTAGCCATCGAACCAGACCTTTCGCTCGATCGTTTCCTCTTGAAGGGCCAGTGGTTCTAATGCCACCAAGTAGTGCTCTCGTCATCTATTACATGTGACCCCAATGGCGTCAGCAGCTTGCGTACCCACATTCGTAAGCTCTATGTATATAAGCCCTAGATAGTTCATCAATAGATCATCAGGTTGGCCATGACTTTCACTCCAGTGCAATAGGTTACATCTAAGGCCGGCGGTTTCAGACCAACCCATTGCAGTTTCTGGGGTTGAATCAAAGACTTGATCACTAGAGGCGATGCACTTATGTTGTAGCTATGAGTATTCAGCAGTTTCATACACACATCGATACGCTCATCGAGGCTTTTGCCGCGGAAGCAATCAGGTTTGCTGAAATTCCCTGTCCGGTCGAACGCGAACCCCTCCTCCCCTTTCCCTGACATGCTTTCTGCTGAATCAGAAACTGAGCGGACATGGAATTGAGCTTCCGCATGAGCGACTCGAATGCGGGCTTGGTGACAGGTATGCGACATAAAATTCGACCATGACAGCTGTAGCGCCCGTCCTTAAAGAAGGGCAAGGATCGCAGCTCGAAGTAGAAGCTAGAGGCTAGGACAGCCCTTGCCAAGTCGTGGATTGCTGGGTCAGACAGGAAGCGCTCCCAAGTCGCGTCAGCGAGACGATCAATCGCCTGAGCATCCGCCGAATCGGGCAGTTCAGCATCCAGTGGAAGATCGAATCGGCGGAACCAGTGATCGATGTCGTCAGGCTGGTCAGGCAATGTCAGGCTTAGCGTGTGTTGCATATCATAAACTCCTTGTCCCCATAAAAGTGGTGCACCATGTAATGCTGAAATGCATGATAGACAGAGCCGTTGCTGAAGGCCAGACCGGAGCGAGTTCCCTTGTTGTTAGACCGTTTCGCTCTACATGCGCCTGTGCCGATGGAGACGAACTGGTCCGGGCGCCTGGATTCAGGCATTGCCTTATACCGTTCGCGCAGAGCGAGTTGACCAGGATTGTTGTCACTCATACCGCCGTCCATGAACACCCCATGCCAGGGGATTCCGTGGGGTGTAAAGTACCTGCTCCCCATTAAATGGCACCAACCCGTCAACGGAGGCAAAAGCACTGACCAGGGAGCCGCCGAAGCGCACCGTGCCCTAAACCGAGAGATTGAGTGGTCGGCGTGATGAAGGGGGGCCAGGCTACTTACGCGTCTTTAACCAATATCTCGTCGTGAGGGCCGTCGGAACACAGAACCCTATACGTCGTTTGGTCATCATCTCGGTCCCGACACCGTTCCTTGCCCGCGCTATTGTAACTAGTCACAATGCATGTACTTGGAGCTTTACTGCTATCGACGTCAACGACTGGGACACCGATCCGCCCCCCCGTGAAAGACATGTAGGCATGGTCGAGCATCGTGGCCCTACCGAATATTTCGCACAGTGGTCCATCTATGTCCACGGCGGGGAATCGGCTGTTTCGGTAGGAAGCGATCAGTGCAGGGTGGCCATCAGTAAGTAGGCAGTAAGTAAGTAGGGTTTTGGGAGGTTGCTACTGTAGTAGGGGAGGTTAGCTACTTACTGGCCAAATCACTTCCTACTTACTGAGGTTACTGCAGTAGTACTATACAAAGTCTTGGCAAAATCTTCGGTGTTGAAATCGATCGTCAATTTAGGCTTCCTCTATCTGTAACTGCTGCCACTGCTGCTCCTGCTCCTGCTCCTGCTCCTGCTCCTGCTCCTGCTCCTGCTCCTGCTCCTGCTGTCGAATCTCCCTAGTTGTCAACCTCTTTGCCAGCGTCACTAGATGACTATCCACTACGCCGTTGAGCAACCAGTTCTTTTGTAGCTGTACAGCCTCAATTGTACTAGCACCTAGGCTATTTCGCTCGTCGGTAATCGTTCGTTTAGCTTGACTAAATACTCTCTCACATTCGCAGCTCGTGGAAGGAATCGATAAGTAGTCAAGGGCCATCTTGTAGAGCAGAGGGAATCGTTGCTTGCCAATTCGTTTCCACCATTCCACCGGCTGCGTAATTAGCTCGGGGTGGGCATCTGTGTCGCTCTTACGATTATCAGGCTCAAGGTACTGCTCTAGCTCAGTAAGTAGTCGCTGCTTCTTCACCTGCCTTCTTGAAGCCCTGCCAGCACCGTACATATAGCTGTCGTCTACCTGGAGGATCTCATCCTCCATCTCATCGTAGCCTCTATCACCTGGCCTCTTCCGTCGGCGTGGGCATAAATCTGGCTCAATTAGGTCGTCGTCGAGCTGCTCAGCCTGTAGAGCCTCATCAAAGGCAGATTTAATGCAGGCGTTCGCTTGTTTGACATAATCAGGGTATTTTCGCCATTTATCTTGGAACCAGTTCTCGCGTAGTTTGGGATGGAGGGCCGTAGCAATAATGTAAGGAGATCGATTGCCATCAAAGATTAGCCTCTGCCAGTAGCTTGTAAGTTTCTCGAGGCCTAAAGCAGCGCCTGATTTGACGTAGCTATCGTTACGCTGGCTGCTCGTCGCGTCAATAAGCTTACGGAGATGCTTATCAAGTAGTTGTAGCATGGGAAGCGTCTTCTAAAGGGAGCCAAAGCCAGCGTTACCTTCTAGCTTGAGCGTAACTTCATGAAATGGCCGTAAGAACTCTATAAGATGCTTGACGTCTTGCCAATCATAATTTGACAGAGGTTCTTCAAAAGGATTGTAGCCCTCTGTGGTCTCCCTGGGCCCAGGCGTAAATCGTTGAAAGAATAAATCGATTGAATCCCGTAGCTCGTAGCAGCGTAACAGCATAAGATAAACCGCGTTCCAGCGAATTCCACCGTCTCTAACAAGATTGAGGGCTATATATCTTGATAGCTCTTCTTCATCTTCAAACTTTCTTCTTTGTATGTCCATAAACAGCTCCCTACGCTTATGAGAAGCTAGCACCGAATTAACGAAGTTATGAAGCTGCCTGATTATGCTGTGTTTATGAAACATCCCAAATTGCTCCCAAGGAGCAGCGCGAGCAAGATCTCTTTTAAAGCCACTAACACCTCTACCATAAATAACAGCTTTGATGATAAGATTAATGATGTGGCCTACGTAGTGAATCCGATTATCTATTATTAGCTTAATTCCTAAGAAATCGGCTAGATTTTTAATGAGCTCGCAGTCGTTATTTGACGTATTATCTCCTACAAAGCGATTAAATTTATCCCTAATTTTGTAGTCTTGTATAATCCTCGCGATTGTTTGAGCTTGCGCCTCGCTAGTATAGTCGCTATATAGGTTTTAAAAGGCTATAAGAATATCGCGTTAATAAGAATCGTAATTTAGGTAAGTAAGCTACTTTAAAATGAAGTATATTGAAGCAATATTAACCTACCAACAAAATAGGCCACTATACCTAGAAAAGATAGGTAGTTTAGTGAAGTCTAAATATTAGCACTTAAAGAGATCTTGCTAAAAGCAGATTGTAGCAGTTTAGCTATCTCTACTTTATGCTCAGCCATTTTCTTATTAACGTATTCGAATAGGGTCGTATGGGAGAAGGTAGGGCAGTAAGTAGCTGAGATTAATTCCACGTTAAAATTAACCTCAATTCAGGGGATACGGCGTGACGAAAGCTTTGATCTTAAATAATTATCTAATCTATTAAAGCTTCTTGAAGCATTGAATCCTTCTAAGGCGTATGAGCGATGGCTTCGCTAGATCCAGCTACTCTAAGCTAGCTGGTATCACCATCTAAACCTTGCCTAATTATAATCTTGTAGCTCTTCTGTAGGTGCTTAATAATATGCCTATTTATAGAGATATTAAACGCGTTACTGTACGTACGCCGTAGATGGCAGGTCTTACAAAGCCAGAGCCTTTTAACCCCGTTTTTTGAATCCTTCCACGATAGCTCTGCTCCATATTGGAATATTATTGATTCTTTCTGCCCTCTGCCATGCTTGCTCTTGTGCCGAACTCGGTAGCCTATCTAGCTAGCAGGCACCTTCTCGCGCTTATAATAGATGTGATTTCAGTCAATCTCGAAATCCGGGCCATTCGTCTCGTTGGTAGGCGTATGGAGGGTGCTTATAGCTGCTTCTAATGGCGTTGATTCGCGTGATAAGGAGTCACTAGTTGGTAGCCGGACGCGTGCTTTGGCAAGTGTTCGAGAGGCCGCAAGATAGTGGGAAACGCCAGTATCTTGGCTAGAGAACGCGAAGGTAGGTAGGTTACGTTGGGAAGAGCGCTGTACGAAGCTGTCCATAGTGGATTTAACGCGTTGTGGATTAATAGAGGTAGTTAAGTAATAGACTTGGGCATTGACATTGAGAATTCGAGCAACACCGGGTCGGATTAACAATCTTCCAGGTGGCTTGCTTTAGCTAATCTCTTCAAAAATCACTTACCTGGCAACTTTACGTACCCACTTTAAGCACAACTAAATCAACACTAAAACTATGTACAAAAGCTAGTACTACTGCAGTAGGGAGGCTTCCTACTTGCTTACTGACTGGCCAGCTGGCTACTTACTTACTGTTTGGCGGAGCACCTACTAGCAGTAGCTACTGACAGTACTACTTACTGTTGGCCACCCTG
This sequence comes from Zopfia rhizophila CBS 207.26, assembly GCA_010093925.1. Classification (NCBI taxonomy): domain Eukaryota; kingdom Fungi; phylum Ascomycota; class Dothideomycetes; family Zopfiaceae; genus Zopfia; species Zopfia rhizophila. Next base: position 1,137,299 of record ML994655.1, on the reverse strand, counting down.
GATCAGTGAATGGGCAGCGGCAGCAAAGCCAACGCCAAAGCGATTACGACCGCAAAACACACGTCTGACCAGCCGCTTGAATAGGTCATGGATCTCATCCACCGTCATGCATAGCCCATAGAGGGCCAAGTTTTACCATGGACCCTGGCGAAGGCGTGTCAGCAGCACAGGAGAGATCGCCATTCCGCGGCACCTACCTGAGCTTGTACCATAACTAAAATCAAAATGCTCCTGAACTGGCATATCCAACCCTACTGCCCGCTCGAGAGCGCGAAGGAACTGAATGGGGATCACCGCCCTTATGCCACTGCCATCAATCGAAAGCACTCTGACCCTCGCCCGGACCGGTTTCGCCCGTATGCGAACCTGGCATGGCCGTCCGCAGAGAGGACATTCGTCAAACCCATACAAGTGGGAGTCTTTCTCATAACGTTGTTCCAGGTCTGCACAACACTCCTCGCAAAACATGTGGTTGCAGGGGAACTTGTGTTCGGGCACTCTTTGCAGACATGCCAGGCAGAATCTGTCGGTCTTTATTTTCGGTAGCCATGGTCAGAAGTCGCATTGCAGACCCGAGCGGTCCTTTCTTCTGGACCGATGTGACCCGCTTCGCATCACAAACTGCTGCTCTATCAGGTAAACAAGCGAGGTGTGAAGCATTTGTCACCGAGTCAGCGCGTCCAACCGTACGTACTACGGGTCGTAGTTTACGGCGTAGGGCTGTCAGCATGGCGTAAGTAAGTAGCCAGATTGTGAGCCGTAACGTAGCCGTAATTGTATATAGTTTTGTACGTAATTACGGCATTACGGAGACTGTTTTAGGGGGTAGTAGTACTCAATTTGGACGCATTTTTTGGTGTTGCAACAGCCTTGTTGACGCTTAGATCGCTAAGTGGCGATGGGCGCTCTGGCCGTCAAATCTCTCAAAGACTTAACACCTATATATTGTCAACTTTTACCATCTAATGAAGTGATTCTTACAATCACAGGACTCCCAAGCTACCTCTGCCTATCGTCCCTATCACGCAGCTGCATTAAGGAGGCTCAAAAAAGCCACCGTCGCCCTCAGATCTCCCTCACCAACTTCATTGCGTGAAAGCACTCCACAGTTCTTCTCATCTCATGAGTATCCAAGCAATGGCCGACAAGTTGTCGGAGTCAAATTTGACGTCAATTAGAACCATATTTATTGTGGCAACAAGCACCTAGTGGCAGGTAGAGTAGGCTATCACGTCCAACATAAAAGTTAGCTGAAAGGTGGCAAGAAAGTTGGCTCATTTTAGAGGTACGGTGTCGAACTACAGTACTTAAAGAACAACAGCAAATATACAAAGCTTTAGCTCTATAAAGCTTGCCATTTAAATTAGTAGATAGCTAATTATAAGACTATTAATAGCACTACTTATATTATTAGCCATCTATAAAAAGTCTATAGAGTTAACTTAAATACTAGCTTAATGCTAAACCTTAATAATACACACTCTACTAACTTCTTTAAAGCTATAAAAGTTACTAGATTTAAAGCTATAAAAGCTTTACAAAGCACGTTTATTAATTAAATTATTATTAAAAACCTATTTTTTAAATCTATATGTTTATTTACTACCTAAAAACTACTAACATAAAACTAGACTAATTTTTTATGTACTATTTTATTATTACTTACTACTATCTTATTATACATAAATAAAAGCTTAGTAGAGTAAAAAAAAGAGATTTTAATACTTTTATAAACTACTTAATATTACAAAAGCAAGGCACAAGGCTTTTAAAATTAAATAAAGTATTAATTAAATAATATTCTCTAGTTATAAAATAGGCAGGTATATCTCTTTATTTACTAACTAATAGTAATTATGTAATACCGTGCTATTATATAATTATATATAAAGTTATTTCTTTATACTATACTCTAAGGCATATTTATAATATTAAAGTAAAATAAGTTTTAGTATAAATATATAGATATTAAGTAACTACCTATTATTTTTTAAAGTTATTATATACTTTATTAGTACGTGCCAAGCCTTATTTAAGCTTCTTAATATAAAATTAATAATAGTTTTACTTTAGTATTTTTAATAATTTTAATTGCTTAACTTTAATAATAAAACTTATTTATTACTTTTTATAACTTTTTTAAAAACTATATAAAGTAGCATTAAGTATAAATAATTTTTTAAGTTGTTTATAACTTTAATATTAAGCAAAAATTCTACTATTATGTAGATAATAATGTGTTAAGTAATAACTTAAATTTACATACTATTTTAACAGAAATTTTAATATTAGTTTTAGTATTTAATACTATTATAATAAGGTTTAATAGTAGTATAGTAATTTCTATGTATAAAGTAAAACAAAGTTAAAGCTTACTTCTTAAAGAGAGTAAAAAGTCTAAAATATATATATAAAATTATATAATATAATTAAGTAACAGCTATAGAATACTAGTATAATATTATTATTACAACTATATTTACTACACAAGCTATATTATTAATTTAGTAGTTAAAAGTAACTATTTATAGTAATAAAGTAAATAAATTTAAAAAAAAACTAGCTAAAACTTTTCTTAAAAAATAATTTAAGCTTTTATAAAACTATAATATTATTAAAAAGCTTTATAACTTTATAAATACTTTATACACGTTATATAAATATTAAAAGCTTTTTCTTAATATCTAAAAAAACTTAGTAATAGCAACTTACTATAAAGCTTTAAGATACTTAATTTATAATAAAATAGTAGAATTAGGTAGTATTTAGTTTATTTTATGTTTCTCTACTATATAAAGAGTTTAAAGAACCTATTTAGTATTTTATCTAACACTATTTTAACTCCATAGCCCTTGATAATAACTCTAATAATAATAATAGCTAAAACTATAGTTCTATATATAATTATAATTCTCTGCTTAATAGCCTTATAGAAGATAAGTAAAATAAAGTAGAAATAATTCTAGACTTTATATAAAAGTTCTATAAAATGTATAAAAGGCTTAAAAGCTCTACTAGTGTCTTTAGCTTTAGCTCCTTTTGGTAAATAATTATAAACTTATAATAACTTTATAAATTACTTAAAAATAAGTGTAATAAGCTTACTACTACCTCTAATAACTACTTGCTTAAAAATGGCGTCAAGTTTGGTCTTAAGAAACTTATTACCTATTAAAAAAAGATTATAATTAATCTAAAGCTATTTTTTTATTATATTGCCACAATTCTCTACTTTTAGCTTTATCTTATCTAGTTTAAGGACTACTGGAGCCAACACAACTTTTGGCACAAGAAAGCTAAAGCTTCTGTACGAAAAGTCTTCAAATCTTACCTAAATGTCGAGCGTGAATAGAAGGAGGAGACCTTCCCTCCACCAACACGTAGGAAGCTCCTAGGAAGCAATAATTACGACTTATGATAGGCTAAGACAATAAGTATCAATTACATACTCCTTATAGGTTCGAAGTCTTATAAACAACAAAAACGTACAACGTAGCTTGACGAGTACTTCAACAACTTACTGAAAGATCTTAACAATCTAAGTAACGCCTATTAGGCCCTACTTGACAATCTACTGGCCTGGTAGGTTGAATATGGCTAGAAGAAGTATCCCATAGTCTTTAAAATGGCTCTTAATTTCTTATTAATCCCCTATACCTTCTGCAAGTGTGGGCGCGCCTTTAGCTCTGCCAAACGTACAATTACTATTGATTGCAATTACCTGTTGGGGAAGACTATTAAGGCTCTTTAACTCCAAAAGAACTGGCTCCGACGAGGAGTAATAAAAAGCAAGCTACTTAAGCTTCAAGAGCACATTAAAAAGAAAGAGGAAAAGCGCTTCTATATACTAGATTTGAACTCAGAGGCTCTCAAGGAGGCTCCTGAGGGCGACGGTGAGGTGCTTTACGTTCTGTAATTTACCTTCTTTAACGTACTACGCCTACAGGACGTAATTAGCTTTTTTTTGGCAGCTTTAGTAAGTACGTAGCCCTCATATAACCCGTAGCGTAGATGGCAAGGGCTTACACGTAACGTAGTACGTACGGTTGGACGCGCTGCACCGAGTAGCGTCTCGGCATGTCTCCACAATAAGGTCCTCATCACATCAGGCCCTCATCACATCAGTAGATTGCGTACGCACCTGCGTAAGCTCTATGTATATAAGCCCTAGATAGTTCATCAATAGATTATCAGGTTAGCCATGACTTTCACTCCAGTGCATTAGCTTAGCATTAACTCCTTCGGTTCAGTGGTGCCTCCGCGGTTGAATACTTTGTTCCCAGCAGCTGTCATACAAGCGTCTCTATAATGGGCTGCAAAGACATCTCTGGGATCGAAATCTGGTGCGACTCAGCGGCACGACCCCTTGGGCCGGAAAGACCGAACCAACAGTGTACTTCGTAGGTATAGTTGTCGAGAACCAATGACTTGGCGATCCATGGTGCCCCAAAGGCGATCAGTTCCTCATATAACTCTACATGTATCAGCAAGTCTGCTAAATTCACTCTCAAGCCAGCAGACACGGACCTGTGCAATCCTGAGGCGGGATGAAGTCAAACGGCTCCTGTCCGGAGCCTGCAAAGTGTTCACAGGCAGAGCAGAAGAAGAGATCCAGATGGATTACGTTGAACAGCGTGTAATTCTGCGCGCGGTCATTGCGGATGACGTCCGCTTCTCTACGAATGCGATCTTTTAACGTCTGAGTGCTGGACCGATCGATAAAAACTGATGTAACGTTCGTCCCTGGGTCGCGGAAAACCCACCGTGCCGGAAAATATGAGAGGTACTTTGACTTCAAGCGACTATAACTCTGCGCACACGTCAATCTTTACTATAATTCTGTATAAGTCGTGTGCTATAGCTACTTTTAAACATTCAGGACCCCTCCTACCTATAAATTACGTTTGCATTGTCGCCTTCGCGCTTAATTCGCAGAGAGCCTCCTTTTATAGCGTAATAATGTCCCTTCACTAAAGCACCACTATTAAGCTCTTACTACATACAATACACATAAAAAGGTCTTATTTAAGCCTTAGAGACTTACTATAATAGAAGAATATTATTATAAGCTTTGTGTCTGCTGTAGCGCGCAAATTCATGCAAGTTCGCTACGCCGATTGGTACCTCCAACCAGAAGCGATCACCAATCCGGGCTAGTGCAGAACAACCCCGCCTCACATAATCACTCATCACGGTGTAATTTACCTAGAGTGGCTGTTGAGACTGTGGCTGTACAGAGGCTTGGCAAGAGGCCCAACTTTAGCCCCGCAGCCTTGCGATTCAACCTTGGCCATGCATCCGGGTCAACCAACTTAATTCTCTGAGAACACCTACAGAATTCGCCACTTCACAAGGGTGTGGCCGGTGCGGGTTGGCCATCCTCCCTGATAGTGGGGGCGAGTTTAAAGTATTTATGCTTTAATCGTCTGCTATAAATACCGCTAAATATTCTGCCGCTGAAACCGTTCCGGTCAAAAGAGGTGGCAAAAGTACTCAGACTCACCTCAGGCAGCAGTCTTAGCAATGGGCTTTACCCAGAATAGTCAAACGCCATGCTCAGACTGGCCCGGCTCTGACCAAGCACCCATAATACGAGTAGACGGAGCCTACATGTACCTCTTAATTTGACATTAAATCCATGTATGTATCGATTACTCCGCCAGATTCTCAGGCGCGAAGTCGTTCACACGACCCGCACGTTGAGCCTCTGACGCAATACGTAGTCACTCTGGATAAGCCCAACCCCAACCCTCTCGTACTCGTCATCCTTACTAGTCGGCCTGACAACCAATATGCAATACTCGTAATTCTTCAGCCTATGCCTATCCTTATGAGACTTCCTCCCAACAACGACACACCGTTCAGCATAAAGATCTTCGCTTCTCTCGATGTCATACTGAATCCATCCTCTTTCTGTTTTGCTTGAGTCCAAGATGGCGTAACCTATCCCCTTTTGTTCCAGGCTACAGTTCCGGAACACTCCTACGTCGGTGACCAACGCGTGTTTGCCCGTCTTATTGAACACATGTTTGTACTTCCTATTGAATCGGAGCTTGTCATTCCAATCCACGTCGCCAAAAGGAATGTCCATGAACTGAATGCCTCCATCATACGCCATCCATGACCAAGATGGCACGGTCTGGGTTACGTACCCAATCCGCTTCGTCTTCTCTTCGTTAGACCGCTGCCATAGGAGATTCCTGTGAAGGTACTGCTGAAAGATGCCGTATCTGCTTTGACACCCTATAGACCGCGCAATACGGGCCTCTAGCCCGGATATTGCAACACATCTGTCGGTCTCCTCTGTCAGATCACGCTTCGAGTAGTCCTTAGAAAGAAAGTGAATGAATTCCACAGTACGTTGGTCACCTGATGTGAGGAGCCTGCGCGGGAAGTTTGGATCGAGCATAAAGAACTTCTTTCGGAAAGAGCTGAGTAAAATACCCAAGTTAGGAAGATGTTAGGCGATCAGATATTATTGAGCTCTTACCTTTCCAGTCTAGTAAGGTATTCGCAGTAAACCCCTTCTCCACATTCAAAATATGTCTGATTGGCGCTGAAATGGATAGTTCGTCGTGACGATACTCTTTCTTGCATTACCCAGGCTCGCGTGTTAAGCTGAGCCTTCTCCACGTCGTTGTCGAAATCATCAATGTCAGTACAGACATAGAATCGCCGGCCTGAGGCGTCTTGAGCATAAATATACTCACTGCTTACATTCCGCTCAAGGAATCCCGCCTTCGAATTAACAGCCGAAGTTGCGGCGATCGTGCAGTAAGCCAAAGCGAAGACGCCTTCCATACGCTTGGCCTCGTGCTCCCAATCTTTCTGGTTCCACTGAATTATGCAAAGTGAGTCAATCCAGAGGTACTGGATGCCTAGCTCCGGGGTTACTTGGACTGCGTCGCGAAATGTCTTTGGTAGCTCAGAGAAACTGAACCCTTCTAGTCGTGATTTAATGTTGTCATTGGTTGTGCAGAATTGAGGACTGTTCTTTGTAGGAGGGTGTTTACCCCAGCAATGTGACAACGCGACATATTTCACACTGTCCTTTTTCTTAGGACAGTAGAGACACAGGACATCGGGATCGGGATCCCCAACGTAGAGGAGCCTAGTCGGCAATGCTACTTTGGATTTGGGGTTATGCTCGTTGCAATTGTGAGACTTGTCGCACCAACGAAGCCATGCGCGAAGTAGTGCAAAACGTGCAGGACTTTCCGCTTCAGGTAAGACTGGAAAGCCAACCTGGACGCCTTGACCAGTATCAGCCGAACATTCTGTAGTAGACACATACAGTAAGTAATGGCTCTGCCTAGTAGTGTGAATTGAAGATACTAGCCTGAATCGGAACACAACCGGAGAATTCGAGTTCCCTTGCTTCCTATTTTCAACGCCGACCCTTTCCGAACGATTTGAATATTTAATTTATCATCATCGCAGTAGCTTCTAACTGTACGGAGGAGCAGAGCGCAGAGTTGGCAATTTTTTTCAGCAACACAGACTTCAGAATGATTGATGTTGCAATCAGCAGCCACAATTGAAGTACAGCAGGTACAACACTGGACTGGGGTAAGCTGAGTCGGTGGCTTGCTCGATGGCAAGCTTTTAAAGAAATCCAGGGCAAAACTGTTGTCAAAGGTATGGTGCCAGCCGTCGAACTATATGCGTATTAGTACCCGTTCAATAGGAGACATTCGCAGGTTCACTTACGCTCTACACCACCAAACGCGCTAGGATCAGTAGTAGCCTCATATGTCGATATTCGCAGGTGTTGCCGTGAGAGCGACCTCCTAGTCGGACATACTATCAGCCGGCTTGGCACTTCTCAGCTGTATATAGCCTCTGCTCGCCCTCTAAATTCTGAGGTCCTTAATGCAATCTTGTTCAGTCTCTCAGCCGCTCATCAAGCTCAATTTACGGTAACAGCAGGTCTACTCACCACCTACACCACCAAACGCGCCAGGATCAGTACCAGCCTTGCATGCCAATATTCGCATGTCTACTTACCTCCTACACCACCCAAACCACCACATCGCGCATTCATTTGGACGCTTATAGCTATACGCTCCGACGACGATTAGGACCGCGCAAA
>ML994655.1:1068430-1128592 GCA_010093925.1 Zopfia rhizophila CBS 207.26 | reverse complement strand
ACGCGCTAGGATCAGCAGCCTCGCATGTCGGTATTCGCAGGTCTACTTACAAGCTACACCACCGAACGCGCCAGGATTAGCAGCAGCCTCATATGTCGATATTTGCGGATCTACCCACAAGCTACACCACCAAACGCGCCGGGATCAGCAGCAGCCTCATATGTCGACATTCGCAGGTCTACTTACAACCTACACCACCAAACGCGCCAGGATCAGTAGTAGCCTCATATGTCGATATTCGCAGGTCTACTCACCACCTACACCACCAAACGCGCCAGGATCAGTACCAGCCTTGCATGCCAATATTCGCATGTCTACTTACCTCCTACACCACCAAACGCGCTAGGATTAGCAGCAGCCTCACATGTCGATATTCGCAGGTCTACTTACTTCCTATACCACCAAACGCGCTAGAATCAGCAGCCTCGCATGTCGGTATTCGCAGGTCTACTTACAAGCTACACCGCCGAACGCGCCAGGATTAGCAGCAGTCTCACATCAATATTCGCAGGTCTACTTACGTCCTACACCACCAAACGCGCCAGGATTAGCAGCAGTCTCACATATCGATATTCGCAGGTTTACTTACATACTACACCACCAAACGCGCCAGGATCAGCAGCGGCCTCACATGTCAATATTCGCAGGTCTACTTACACGCTACACCACCAAACGCGCCGGGATCAGCAGCAGCCTCGCATATCAATATTTGCAGGTCTACTTACTTCCTTTAATCTAGTATATTAGTATACTATTTATAATCTATTACCGAAATATTTACTGTCTATATTTACACTGTTAGCTAAATTAATATCTAGTTACTATTAGAGCTTACCTTAAATAAGCTATTCTCCTATGTTTTTTAAATTATTGGAATAAGTTTAACTATAGCTAATAGAGAGAACAATCTGTTCTATAAGTAATATAAAATAACTTTTATAATAATTAGGTTTTACTTTACGCTTTTATAGTAGGGTTAAGTAATAATTCTTAGACTATACTTATAAAAGCAGAGCAGTTTAATTAGCAGGTGTTATATAGTTTATTCTATAAATATTCTTAACTAGAGCAAGCTAATCCTTATATTTATATAAACTTAAAAAAAAAAAATTTTATTATAAACTTACTACAATAGGCTTAGCAGTAATATAATTAATAATATTTATAATAAGTAATAAAAGTATAAAATATTCTAAACTTATTTTTATTAGTAGGGAGAATAACTAATCTGTACTAGCCACACTCTTATAAGATAACAAATTCTATAAATGTTTTTAGAAAATTAAGTTAGTTAACTAAAGATATAGCTAAGGTTAAGTAGAGATTATAAGACTATAAAGCTAAAGTTAATATATTTACTTTATACTAAAACTTTATATAGCTATAGATTTAAAAGCCGCTCTAAGTAAATTACAGGTAATAATTAATTATATAGTATAAAGTTATTTTTCTTTTATACTAGCTAGTATTAGTAATTGCTTTAATTAAAAGTATTAACTTATATAGCAACTTTATATATATTTACACACTATAATAAATATAAAGCTAGTAATAACTTTTTAGTATTATAGTAAGACTCTAAGGCTCAGATAAGACTATTTATAAGTATTATAAAATAGTAAGAGCTTAATAATAGTGCTATAAAAAAAAACTCTATTACACTATAAAAAAAACTCTTTATAAATTAGGCGCGAAGACAATAATATAAATGTAATTTATAAATAAAAAAAGTTTTTAAATATTTAAAAATAGCTATAGTATATAACTTATATAGAATTATAATAAAGCTAAACATGTGTGTAGAGTTATAACTACTTAAAGTTAAAATACTTTTTATATTTTTTAGTATAATAGATTTTCCGCCACTTAGGGACAAACGTTAGCTATTTTAATATAGCTAGGTTTTAGTAATTTCTTAGTCACGTATTACCTAGATTTTATAGAAAAGTAATAAGTCTTTTAGTATAGGTATTTAATAGCGTTTAAAAAGCTTATATTTAAAATTATTAATATATTACTAGTAAGTAAGTTTAGCTAAAATAATAATATTATCTATATAAAAGAAAACTATAGTTTGTTATTAGTGTAGAAATAGTTGATATTTGAAATTAATTATAGTCCTAGCTCCTTTAGCGTTTTTGTGAGTTCTTTATATTAAAATAAAGGTAAAATCTTTAATTTATATAGTGCTTTATATAGCTACTAGATATAGCCTACTTCTTTAAATTCTACTAAAGGTTAATAAATTACTTTTTTATAAAGCTTTATATTAGTAAAAGTATTAATAGTGTTATATTAATAGACCTTTAGGTTAAATACAGCAGCAATTGCTATTAATGCTTTAAATATATAAATTACCAGAATTACTATATAGGTCTCTTTTTTTATAGATTATAAATTACCTTGTATGTATAGTTAAGCTTTGTACTTGATGAGGAGGCCGTCTGAATCGAATATATATTTAAATACCCAGATTAGTAGCAGAATCTGATTGCCAGCGACGTTTGATATCAGAATTCTAGCAAATGCTTCTTGCCGCCGTAATATATCGATCTCTCGTTGCATTCCACCTCTAAAGCCATATTGATGAGCGTGGTTGGTTAACTCTTAAAGTGTCTTTGGCTCTAGATGTAATTCATCCTAATGAAGTCGTTTTGTGTAAATACGTAACGAGGATGCGCAGAAACTGCTCCAGTAGCACCGTTGTATGCTTGTTTTGACCTTTTCGCTCGTTTTAATCCTTAAGGAAGGATATAGGCAGTACTAGAATCTACTACTATGGCTTCTCTGTTTGGAGCAGTGTTTCTTGCTCTTTTCCTGGATGATGATAAACTAGGAGAGCTTTCGCCTGTTACGCTTGCCAGAATGGTGGCGCTTGTTTGTGGCGTAGACAATGGCTCTGGAAATTGAGTGTTGGTGCTAGTAGCTGAGTCGCCTTCTAGTGTAACTGAAGAATCCTTTTCATAAGCAGTTTGCTCTTGCTCCACAGCAGATTCAGCATATGGAATGAACTCATTTTCTAAATCTTCTTCTACTACCAGGTCTTCTTCAGGATCTGGTCAACTAATTCCCTGTACAGTGTCTAACAGGCGTTCAAGAATTGTATAGGCTTCTGAATTATCTCCAGGATCGTAAAAAGCCTCATCTTTGAAGGTAACGTCTCGAGATCGTACGACTTTGTTTTTGCCGGGAATCCAGATGCGATAAATATTCGTAGAATCTGTTGGTAAAACTAGAATGGGCAACCTTGCCACTTTGCCACTTTACCACCACTTTGCCACCACGGCATTATAAATCACTAGGGATTCGTAATGTCGTTACTGCCTATTTGATTATTATGTATTTAATCAGTCATTACCTTCAGAAATGTAGGAATCAATGCAATCATTCCTTTGAAGACAATATTTATGAGAACTTCATGCTGCCAAGCATAACCTCCATGAGGTTATGAGCCCGGCTGGCGAATCTCATATATCACTCGTTTTCGTACGACCTGATCAAAATTGTCTATCAATTAATTCCTCACGGTTGTCAAAATGACAAAAGAGACCGGAGTACCAAAGCTCAAAGGAGCTGCAAATCTTGCCATATGGCTGTTCAGGCTCGAAAAGCACATGACAGCAAAAGGCACATGGGACGCAGTCAGATTTGTTCCGTACAAACAAAGTACTCGGCAAACGACTCCTCCAGCAATCCCACGTCAAAGCGACGATGGAACGTCCCTTGCTCCTGATGGCACATCACAAGAATCAGTCAGAGAGACAATTGAGACAAAGACACCCTCACCCAGACAGACAGAAACTGATCTGGAAAAGAAGCCAAAATTCAGCAACACAAGCGACTACCAAGACTTCGACTTTGCCCTAGAATTTACAAAGAACCAAGACGACTGGGTACTACATCCTGACAACGACAAAGCGATCAACGACATCGTAATCCATTGCGAGGACATGCCAGCACGAAAGGTTGATGGAATCCTGGCAGCTCGATGGGTCATCGACACCCTTATCAAGCACTATAAGATCAATACTGAACTACAGAAGTATTTAGTTGCTGAGCGGATCTGGACTATGACGTACGCTTCATGCAAAGACATAGAAGACTACACCAATAAATTCGGAATCCTCATCCAAGACATTGCACGGTAAAAGATCACAATTGACTTTATACTCAAGCATGCAATGATCCACAATCTTGGAACGTACTTTACCTCTTTCCAAGAATGAAAACATGACACGGGCATCGAATCGCTTTCGTACGACACTCTTACAAGTCAACTCCATGACGAAGAGCTCGTGAACAAATCTCAATCTAAAGCTACATCTCTTACAACAAACACAAGAAGCAAGAAACAAAGTCAAAGTCAAAGCAAATTGCCTGGTATAGGTAAGGAACACAAGTCAAAGACTTGCCCATGGTGTAAAAGAGAAGGCAAGAAAGAAGAAAACTGCTGGTTTAAGCACCTAGAAAAGGCTACAGACAGCTGGCGTAAGAAGCAAAAGGATCTTTAAAAAAATGAAGACGGTGAAGTAATATGGCTTACTCTAACTAATACCCTAACTAATACCTTTCTAAGCTTCTTTACCTATAGCGACAAATGTAAGACAACGTACGACACTTTATTAAAAGTCAATGTCTATAATAATTACGCCTGGTTTACTGAGATGCATGCCGCCAGCAGAGCCCTAAGCAGAACTAGAGGAATCATACAAATTTTAAGCAAGAGAACAATACGGCTTCCATGTCAGCTTTAGAACGGCAAAACTTTCTTTTATATTATTAAAGATATCTAGTATCACCCTGACAGCCCTATTAACATTTTGTTAACTATAAGAATAAGACGCGGTTACACTCTTGATTAGAAAGATAAAGGAATTAAAGATTAAAAAGGTAATGAAGTGGCTGTAGCATACGAAGAAGATGAAATCATTCTCGTATGTACAGCAAAGATAGACCCTTATATGGCACTAGCTATAAAGCTATTACTAACCAAGAAGGTGTCAGCAGAGCAGCTCCATTGAATAATAGGATATATAGAATACAGTAATCTCAAGAAGCTTATGAAGAATACTACTGGATTGAAGCTAAATAGCTACCACTATAGCGCCTGCACATGCTGCCTGAAATTGAAGCTTTGGAAACAACCGTTTAGCAAATAATAGTGCGTAAAGCGAGAAGGAGAGATTCTCTACCTAGATCTCATACTATTAATTAAACCAGAAAGACACAATTAAAAGCGTGGATATATTTCCATAACTGATGATTTTACTACCAGCACGGAAATAGGACTTATTTGTTCCAAAAATGATGCTCTAAATTATGTGAAAGAGCTATAAGCTTATTAAAAAGCACAAGAAAAAGACCCTATTACGTAAATTTTCTCAGACCGAGATTCTGTATTCATGAGTCAAGACTTTAAAGAATGGATGAAGAAAGAAGGGATTACTTACTAACCAACTATACGAGACACTCTATAAGAGAATAGACTTACTAAAATAATCTAATTTCATCTCTATGAAAAAGCAACGTTAATGCTAGAAGATTAAAACCTTCTAAAGTTTCTCTAGCTACTAGCAATTAAATATGCTATTAAGCTTAAAAACAGAAGCTTAGTACAAAGACTTAATAGTAAAATACCATACGAAGTTATCAACAGATGTAAACCAGATCTTTCCAAAATTCTAATATTTAAAACTATTGTGTACTACTAGAATAGCTAAAGAGCTTAATCTAAAAAGATTATATTATATAGAATTAAAAAGAGATTTATCAGATTTGCAAAAGGATTAAATAGATCTATTATTAAAGTCTGAAAAGAAGAGACACGGCAGATTATAAAGGAATAAAATTTTAAATCTAATAATAACTATAATCCATACAACAGATATTAACCTATAGAAAATAAAAAAGAACTTAACTTTAGAGAATGAGTATAATAATCTTTAATAGGAATTTATAGCTAATCATTAAATTATCTATTTAACCTATACTTTAAACTAGTAATTAATAGTTAAATAGTTACTTAATAAGGAGCATATAAACTTATAGTTGAAATTATTAAGTAGAGATTATTTTATAAAAGGGAGCTGGACAGGCCGTATGAGCTAAGCTCTATATTATTAAAAAAAAAAGAAAAATACTTAACATAGTAAAGAGCACACGTAAAGTATGATTCATATTAGGCTATAAATAATTAAAAATACTAAAAAAGAAGTATAATAAGATGCTATAATAAGCCCTAAGATAGAATTACTAATTTAGAAGCTACTTTCTTTAATAAAACTACTATAATAATTAACACGCAATAATAGAGGGCAGCTATCTCATAAATTCTATAATAAATATAGATATATAATTTTAATAAAAGTAGTAATAATAAAAGCTTTAATAAGTATATAAAAGGTAATTATATATACTAGAACCTTTAATAAGCATTTTTACGCGCTGTATATAGTAATACTTAATAAAATTAACTATACTTATTAAAGCTTCTATTTATATCTTAATAATGTTTTAAAACACGCTTTAATTATAGCTAACACAGGTATTTATAAAAAGCTAAGTTTAAATAACCTAAAACTAAAATTATTTATAGTAGTAATAGAATAGCTAGATAGCATAAAATAAAAAAAAAATAACAAATATTAAGATATAGTAGTATTAAAAAAATAAAATATTTAAACTTATTAAATTACCTACAGGGCGTATAGTACTAGATGGAAAGTAAGTATTTAAGATTAAAAAAAAAGCCAACAATCAAATTACCAAGTATAAGACTAGATTTATAGAAAAAGAATTTATATAGTAATTTAGTATTAATTATAACTAGACATATACTAGAGTCATATAAGTATTTTTAGTATAAATAATATTTATATTTATAGTACTATTTAATTATAATATTATATAGCTCAACTTCGTGACAGTATACCTTAATTTAAATTTTAATAAAGAAATCTACATTAAATAAACACCTAGTTACATTTAAAAGAGTAAGAAATATCTTATTTATAGAGTTAAGAAAAGTTTATATAAACTAAAATAATTAGCATGTAAGTAGGTAAAATAGCTTATAAGCTTTTTTATTAAAATTAGATTTAAGCTACTTATAGTAGATAATAATGTCTTTATTAAAAATACTATTTATATAAAACTTATAATTATAGTTTATGTAAATAATATTAAGCTAATTAGTAGTAATAAGCTAGCTATAAAGCAAGTTATTAATTAGCTAAGTAAAGAATTTAAAATAACTAATTTAGAAAATATTAAATACTATTTTAGAATAGAAATTAAATATAATTATAGTATAAAAACAATTACACTCTGTTAGCAAGTATATATTAAAAAAATCTTTAATAAATATAGGTATAGTAAGCATGGACGTAAAGTAAAAATACTAATAATAATAGATTAATATCTTAAACTATTTTAATAATATTATTACTAAAGCTTTAAGATAAGAATTTATTATCTAGCTAAAATTAATTATATATATTGTAATTATTACTTAGCTAAATATAGCATTTACAATCTTATCTCTTATATAGTATATAAATAATCTTAGATTTAAGTATTAGTAAGTACTTAAAAGGATTTTCTTTTACTTACGTAGTACAATTAATTACTATATTACATTTAATAAAGAAAGTAATAATAAAATTACTAGATATATAAATACTAGCTTTACTAAAGATTCTGTAATTAGATGCTTAATAAAAGTTTATATTTTTACTCTTAATAGAAGACTTATTAGCTAGACTTTAAAGCATTAGCTAATAGTTACTTTATTAACTATAAAAGTAAAATATATAGTTATATGTTAAGCTATAAAAGAAGCTATTTAACTTATATAATTACTTATTAAATTAGAATTTTATTAAGAATTTATTAACATTCACGCAGATAATAAAAGCACTATTACTTTAAATAAGAATTCTAAATTCTATAAGTATAATAAGCACATTAATGTATAATACTATTACATATAAGAATAAGTATAAAGTAAATAAATTATTATATTTTATTTACTAACTAATTAGATAATAGCTAACAGCGTAACTAAAGCTATTAATTTAAAATTATATCTTTAATTTATTAATTACTATAAGCTTAACCCTAATAAAGTAAAAAAAAAAATATAATTAAAATATCTCTAAAAGCATTATACGTAAGCTTAAGAGAGAGTATTAGTAAAACTAAAATAAGTAATTTTATTATTTTACTACTTTACTATTATTTTACTACTATAGTATTATAAATTACTAGGGATTTATAATATCGTTACTGCCTATTTAATTATTTTATATTTAATTAGTTATTACCTTTAGAAATATAGAAATTAATGTAATTATTTCTTTAAAGATAATATTTATAAGAACTTTATATTACTAAGTATAATTTTTATAAGAATTATAGTCTACTAAATAACCTATTAGCACGTGTTTAGTAAGCTTATTTTCTAAAATAATCTTTATATATAGTATATAAACTCTAGAGCTATAGACGTACATATAAGTAATTAATAGCTTATTTTTATAAACTATTTTAAATAGTATTTTCTAGTTTAATAAGCATATTAGTATATAGTAAAAAATATAGTATAATAAAAAAATAGCAGTATATTAGTTTATTAGTTAATAATAGATAAAGTGTAAAGTACTAAAACTATTTAAAAAAAATATAAAGTAAAATAACTATACTCTAGTATGTTATATACTTATGAAATTACTATATTTATAATATATAGCCTGCTGTAATGTAGGCATCTAGTACTAGTAATAAAAAAAATATACTACTACTAGTATAGTTTTAGCTTTTTTAATTAGAAATCTTTTTAAAAGTTCTGTTGTTTTATTTTATTTAACTATATAAAGTACTTAAAGCCTTAGCGTAAATCTTTATTCTTTATAAAAAAATTATATAAAGTTATTAAAATTATTTTTTAAACTAAAGCCTTACTTAGTATTAAAGAAAAAGAATATAATAGTATAGCTATAGTGTTTTTTAATTAGCTTATTAAGTTTTTAAATAATACTAAGTAGTATATACTTACCTTTATAAATAATTATAAACACAAATTATATTTTTAAGAATAGACTAAATTTGTGTAGTAAGAATTAGTATTAATTATAATTAAATACGTTTAGTTTAATAAATTAATTACTATTCTTTTAAATAGTTTTTAGTTACTAGTTTGTATCTAAGTCTTCTTAAAATAATTTTAGGAGCTTTTATAGTAGAATAGTAATAGTAATTTATTATTATTAGTATTAATTTCTTACTATTTCTAGCACTTTTATATCTATTATATATTAATATAGTTACTTAATAGCTTTATCTTCTGTATATACTAGTAAATAATAAAAATATAGCTTTTAATAGCAATTAGCTTTCTTAAAATTTAGCTAATTTTTAATTAAGTAGTAGATAAAGTAAAGATTACTACTTAAAATATCTAATTAAATAGTATTTACTATAGAGACTGCTAATAATATATTAGTATCTAGTATTTACTATACTATAATAGCTTAACTACTACTATAGTTACTATACGATTTTAGTTTTTAAATTAATAGAGTATATTTTAACCTAAATTAAAATAAATGCCATTAGAATCTAGTCGCGATAACAAGATAATATTAGTAAAAAAACTAGAAATATAGGTAATATTATGCAGTATTATAGTAGCATGTTCTTTTAGAGTTTTTAGATTAATTAATACTTTACTAAAAGCCTTAATTTACTACTAGAAACTTCCTGCTATTAGGTAATCATTTTTAGAAATAGAATGTATAAATATAAATTATTAGTATTATTATATATATGAATATTAGCTACTAGGTTAAAAGTAAAGCTGTATAATAATAAATAAATTCTTATTTCTATAGCTAAATTAATAAAAGATGTATAAAATATATATATAAAAGACAATCTTAGCATTTTAAAAGACTATTTTAAATTAAGATTAATATGGAGAGTAGTTTTAGCCTTAAAAGATATGAATTTTAGTACTAGTAATAAGAGTTTTTACTTTTTACGTTATTTTTTCTTCTACTTTTAAATCTTTTTAATAAATCTTTTAAGATTTTTACTAGAGCCAATTTTGCTTTCTACTTTATTAATTTTAGAATTATAGTTAAAACTCTTATTATGTGTATTAAAAGGTAAAATAGCTATATTATTTTTATAAATAAACTTCTTACTTATAAAAATACTTTAATTTCTTTAGTATATTATTATTAAGTAATTAAGCTTACTTATAAGATTTTAGTTTATTTTTTCTTTTAAAGTAGTTATAGTAAATTATACTATAATTAATTAAAATAGTAGTTAATATATCTATTATATAATAAAATTAAGTAAAGTTTATTAATAAAAAAAGAAATTATAATTTAATAGAAATTATATTAATTAATTTCTACTTTTTTTTAATTAAAATTACTAAATTAACTAAGTAAACTAATTTTACTAGTTTTACTAGTTTTACTAGCGTATTTGGAAGCTGTTAGTTGAGACCTGTTAATTTCGAGTCCGTTTCCATCCAACATCAACCATGTTTTCTTTTAAAATTGCCGGTGGCATTCTCCCTTCTCTATATATTGCTTTTAGTGCTCTTGTCGATGCCGCCCCGCTATGTCCCAAGACTATAAACACCGCAGGAGGTGGGCTACCGAATACTACGCTTCCGGCTGCAGTATCTGAGGGTGGAATTAAGGAGATTCAGCTGGCGCAATTTCTTGAAAATCTGGAGGTCTCATTCTTCACTGCAGGTTCTGCGAATATCACGAAGTGGGGCACAAACGGATACTCCAACGATTCTATTGAAATTGTCAGCAAAATCGCTGCTGTGAGTAGATCCCGCCTCACCACTAACAATCCATCGATTAATATCATCATAGCAAGAAGAGGTCTATCTTCAAAGTCTTGCTACTCTTCTTAATGCTTATCAGGTACCGCTAATTCCGCCTTGCAACTACTCCTTCCCGGTGGCTTCCACTAAGGAATTCTTCCAACTTGCCCACCTGATAGGCTCAGCGGGCATTGGCGCTACTATCGGGCTTTCTGATCGCCTCGCAACTACGGATCCTATGCTTACACGCTTGGTATCATCAATCCTAACGGTCGAATCTCGACATGACACATTTTTTCGCCATGTCCAAGGCGATGTACCCAATCCGGCTCCGTTTGATACCGGCATCAACGACATATAGGCATACAACATAGCTCTTTCATTTATTTTCTCCGGATCTTGCCTCGTTAAAGTCCCTGTGTCTGTCCTGCTAAGACTTACTGTGGTGCAGCAGCCAATTGCATCATCTACGAACGGTACTGACGGTGCAATGCTACAGGAGTTCACTTTGGGATCCTACGCAAATGCCTTTCACCGTCGAGAAGGGTAAACCATTGCTAATTGGATGGGTTAACCAGGTCAACGTGCCCGCATATACGCCGTTAAATATCACAACGAATGGGAAGGGAACGGCGAGTATACCGCCAGGAATAAATGGAAATGCTTTCGCCGTAATAACAACTCAGCGGTATGACAACGTCAACGACCTCGCGCTAAGGACAATGGCAGGACCGGTTGTTATACCAGTATCCTAGTATCAAGGCAGAAAAGGTTTGTAAGTTTATTCAAGCACATCAGGTACATGGACACCTTGTAGGTAGGAGGTTAGTAAAACTATTAAGTTCTTTATTTTTCGCATCAAAGCCATCGCCGTGCACTTCTCCCTCTAGTTTTTGGTAATGCTATAATAGTTCAGCAATATAGTTCAATCAAAGTCCTCCGTATTTCCTTGCACACAATGCCGAGAGTCAACGTCGCTCACAGCGCCGACTGCGCGTATTTGCGTTGCTGGCTGACTTGTGAATACTAATGGGTGCAACGGACATCCGAAAGCGAATTTATGGGCGGCAACATACACTTTTTCATCAACCACAGATGAACTGGTAAGACTTGCTGCCGCATATTTGACGAAGCTTTATTGTTGACCAGTACGTAGGTTGAGCTGAACCTCACAATATGTCCTTACTACTGTAGACAGTCTAGTGCAAACGAGCCCTTGAGCCTTCGCGCCCAGACGTGCCGCAGGCCCGAGATTACAACCTCAAAATGAGGCTGTCCCTTTTTCGCTCAAGTAGGAATGTCGGCATTTCCCGCATGACCTTACCAAAATACAAGCCCCTTGTATCTGATTCGCATTATGGCAAACCCCACACACTTCGGAATTGGATCTATGCACCTCGCGCTTGCTTTGCTCATATATCTTAAAGAGCAGGTCATTGCCAAACCGTGGTATTTTGTCGCGCAAAAGAATCCGGAACTCCCCAAATTCCATCAGCTGATGGAGATATTCCAGTGTGGCACTGACAACAGTACTCTGGATAAGATACTTATCAGCAAAAGTCCTGCTATACGCAACCTCTGCGGCGTCCATAAATTTCCTAACCAATTCCTCCTGCTTGGAACCTCCAAGAATAAGATAATCACCTAACCTCTGCCAAAGGTTTCTGGCGCTAGAAGAGAACTTTTTCATGGCCAACGTTCGCAGGGAGGGTACATCGAAGTAGTCGGCTAATTCGTACACCTCTATATTGAAAGAGAAGCTATCTCCGCCCGAAATGTTCTGGAGAATTCCGCCGTCATAATCTGTACGAAAATATAGTCAACGACCTGTCACACAGTCTAAAAAAGGGTAAGTGCCTAAGATATACATAAACTTGAGCATCCTTTCAATAGCGTGAGGCTCCTGTCCTTTGATGGAGATGTTTCGCGAGTGCGATTCCTTATGCATGCTCAGTTATAAATTCATATTTCAATCCTCAAGGCCGCCTGAATACATAGAAACGAACATAACCTACTTCAAACTCTCCACAACAGGCTTTTTCAAACCATCTAGACCGGGCACATACGATGGCACGGTGTACGTTCCATGTTTGGGTGCCACACGTAACTATTAGGTTAGAAAGCTGGGTCGAAGACCACAGCCTCTCATCATTAGCGGGTGGACATTTTCAGTGGGATCTACTTATCTACCTGCTCTGTTCGTTAACTAAAATAGAGGAGATATCCTTGTCCATTACGAATATGTAACTATGTTGGTGGCGCGAACGGAGCTGATCTTGTGAACTAGCCGGCAGTAGGGACAAGGTGGTTTTATGAAATACTAGTCGTGTGCCGTATCCGACGCGAGAGACGGCAACAGTGGAATTTTCATGGAAGTGTTGTAATAACACGGTTGGTGACGAAGAGAGTGAGGTCAGGTCTTGGGCACTTGGGTCTTGGTAGCTGACTAAGCAACAACGTGAACCTGGCAGGTCGATTCTTGCAAATACGCACGCAAGCATTGAGGTCGACTGGACAAAGCGCAATGAACAGGCGCTGACTTGTGGCGAGAGGCATAGTCCCTTTACTCCCGTCTAAGTTGTTATGGAGCAGAGGCCAGTGACACGGAAAGCTCCATTACTAAAATCATTTGATAGGATCCATCGACGTATGAGCTTCATCTTCGGCTGGCCCTTCCTTTCCCTCGAAACTAACTTTATAAATCGTCCTGTACGGATCCTCCCCCTTCGGTCTGATACGGCAGCCGCTAAAATATCTACAGTGCCCGCAACAGAGGAATGGTGGCAGAATGCAGTACACATGAAGAGCTGCTTGAGAGAAATAAGCAGTATCCTACAATGTGGGAGGAACGACATTACAACCTATTCTCCTAAACTATGTTGGTTATTGCCCCCAAACTACATCTACGTCAAGGCTAACCTCCTCAGTAAACCCAACGTAATGACTAGTTCGTGGTGGGTGTGGCTGCCCTCGTTCCCAGTGCTTCGTAGCATGCGCTGTAATCTTCTCCACTCTTGTAAATACATGGCTATTATTACCATCTTTGTGTTCCGGCCCGTTCTCCATTCTACTAGCTGCCCTATCCATATCACCCTCCGTGTCACCAGCCAATAAATAGCAGGCATACTCAAATTCCAAAGGGAGACCTGTGAACGCCCGACGTACGCTCACCCAATCCACTTCATAGGTAGGCAGAAACCATGAAGTCCTTCGGAAAGATCTGTTCAACTGTTTGAAGACTGGTATGAGAAGCGCCCTGGCGTGATTCTCGAGGTCATGTGTCGCATCTCGGTACCTCTCCATGTGTCTGAACCATTTTTTGTGCCAGTTTTGTAAGTCATAGTAGCGTACTCCTGGTACGATGCTCAGAGAGGGCAAGTGATATTGTGGTGGAAAACATAATATCAGTATTACTTCAAGAAAGCTTTCTACGCATTTCGTATCCTTGGACAGCGTGAATCGTGATTCTGAAGCAGGCACTGCTTGCGGTATGGAGAGTTCGCCATTAAGAAAGCGTTCTTCCCAGGAGCCCTCATCCCATCTGTGATTCAGTTTCTCGCATGCTTCGCAAATTGAGCGGAGTAGCTCTTTGCGCTTCTTAGCATGGTTCTTATTGTGATTAACTGAGTGACTTGGGTGTATTGCATAAACCAGTTGAATGCATTGCCAGGAGTCCGCCTGCCACGCATTCTTCCGCGCTTCGAGTGCATTCATTGCTTCCTAGGCTTGTTTAGCACTTTCGGTGTCCCGTCTATGGTCGGGGGCAATTTAACATACATTTCCCATGCACAAAAGGACGTCCGGCTGCTTAGCTTTAATTGCTGAGAATATGAGATCATAAAGTTCCTCCCATTCATCACCTCGAAGTGTAGGATGATGGGCCTTAACGAGGAACGGTCGTAAATCAATGACCGACACGTCATTTATCAAGCTCAGTGCCCTCTTGGAACCAATCTGAACTGCTTCGTTTAATGAATCCAGACTGTCACAGTTTGAGATCACGGCATTGACACCTTCAGACCATGGATGATATGGGCGTGGTTCCAGTAACAGGATAAAGAGTCCTCCGTGAGTGAATGGCCCGGCAAAGTTTTTTGTAACGGCGAGTTCATCAGGCTGAATCCTATATCCTCGAGCTTTTTCGGCGAAAAGCACGATCTTGTCAAAAGCTTGCTCATAGGTATTCGCGGCTTCCAGACCAAGGGTGACATTGGACAAGCCAGCGGTGAGTTGCTCCATCTCACGACTGTTGACTAGAGAGGATATTATGAGATTGTGCTGTAAGTCGTTTGGATTTCTAAAAGAAGCCTCACAAAAAATCAAAGGTCAGGGCCTTAAAGATGTTCAAGTTAACGATGGGTCGAGGATGCGGGTCCTGATCAACAGAGCTGAACTCTTCCCATGGTGCCCCTCCACGTGATCTCTAGGCACAGTACTCTGGCCGGTAAGTTTGTAAGAATATTGAGGCAAAGATGCATCCACTTGGAAGCTATATATACAGTTTAATTTTCAAGATGCAATATCAAAGCTGTGTCACGTGAAAAATATCACGTGACAAGAAGCAATCGTGCAACACCTTAAACCTCTGATCCCTGACTCAGATTCTCTTCTTCGTGCTACGTTTTGTATCTAGGGCTGACCTTAGTGTATTAAATAGCAGTACCTCATCCTTGGCGCGCATCTACCCTCTAGCTCTCACACTGAGAGATCTATAAATAGAAAGGGGCCCAGTTTCGGGACTCCTTTGAACACTTGGGAATTTTAAGTCCCAAAAATGGCTCCACTGTAGAATGAATTGAAAAAGGGTTAGTTGGTGCTGCCTTGCATTAATCTGATTACAGCTTCTAGTGAGTCGCAAACAAGATGGCCCCCATTCGACAGAGTAATATTGACCGTCGAAGGGTAAGGGACGAGTGTCGAGACAAACTGTCGAAGCATATTCGTAAGAAAAGTAGCCTCTTTAAGAGATTCAGACTGACACATCTTAAGAGAGCAGGCTAGGCATCCAAATAAAGCCGTCAGAAGTTCGCCTCATTCCCAACGCAGCCGACCCTTACGCTTGGAAAGTTCTCTCAGAAAAAGCAGAGCTTTTTTCGAAGAATATAAGCGATCACTCTATCGGCGCCTACAGAGAATTGTGCGAAGGGGTTGGCGTAACTTTTGAGGCTGTATCCTCAATCACACACAGTGCAGACGCTCCGGACTCTCTTGTATCGGTATGGAAACACAGCATATCCTAGCTAATTAGGTATTTCTAACGATATTTGCAGCTACGGTACGCAGGAACAAGCTTTAGTGCAAAAATTGATCAACTCAAGGAGGAAAATGCCAGACTTTTACAAGAGCTACATGAGTGGAGAGACAAGGCGACTGCGGAATCGGAACGCAGAGAGCTCGCGGAAGGACAAGTCCGTCAGCTGCATGGCACCCACCAACAACTTCAAGAGCAGGTTCGGGGTTATGCAGTTACCGCAGATAATTTAAGGAGTAGCGTCTCAATGTGCTTCCAAGGGTTGGATAAAGTACTGCCCGTGTTAGAGGAGCTAAGGACAGGAGTATCCATGGGAGTTAACGAGGTGTAGAGTATTCATGTTTACATAAAAAATACAGGCTCTTTAAATTAAATCTTGTATGGTTTACTAAGACTTTTTTCTGTTCAGATCTCTAGAATCTTATTCACAAGAAATCAGCTAGAACACATCTTGTTGGTCATAATCGTCACTATGTGTCTCTTCTTGGTGTGCTTCTACTATGAAAATGTTATGCTCACAAGCATCTCTTCAGTTTCTTTAGTTGGCTTGTCCGAAAGTCCAATATGTCCGGCCTAACGACAAGCGAAGTCATTGCAAGATATGTGAAATCTAATCCCAAATCAATCTCATTGCAACCACGTAGTTTCCTCCCATGGCTCCTTTCAAATCCATCTCAATGGATTCTTCAAGTTAATGCCTCACTAATTGTGGGCCTTTCAGGAAAAATGCCTTCTAGGACACTTGAGAGCTTTTCGTTTACTGCTCCGCGTTCACATCGTACTGGAAACACTCAAGGCCGAAATTTACTCGGATACAGGCTCCACGACTTCGCATACCTACGACAGGGTATAGTTTGCCTGATATGCCACCGATCGCGTTTCCTATGCGTTATTTTGTGAGCTTATATTCGGTCAACTGGGAAAGCTTCTTCTTACCGAGAGAAGTCCCATTTTTAGTGAAAGTGATTCCTTTGTCAAAGGTGATGTGGCATCCAACTATATCTCCAGTCTTGAATGTCTCACCGTAAATTTTCCCTTTGTCCTCTGTATAGAATTTGCCGTCATCTCCGTGGTATCCCCACGATGAAGCGTTCCATCCAGGGAAGGCGTCTAGGTTAGTATACCCGCTACAAAGTCCTAACCCAATCTCCCTAGAACGACCCTAGTCAGCTAAGCATGGATAATCTGAAAGGGCGGACCTACCCAGTTTCACCCGTATTTAATATCGTAATTTCGAAGTAGAAATCAGAGTTTTGGAGAGGAATGGGGTGGTTTGAGCGAACCGCGGCCGCTTTGGTCTCTCCATTGCTTGCTGTATCTTGACACATAATAAGGTTTACAAAACTCTAAAGGGCGTGGGAAATACTTACCAATATATCGAGCACTCATCGCATTCTCGTCCAACAATACGCAGGAGGATTTGTCAATCGAACTCCATGACGTCGGCGGAAGCGCTATACTCCGTGACACCAAACGTAGGCCCCCTCCAGCTGCGAGGAGTTGCTCGAGGACTGTTTTGTGCTGGAATTGCAAAGCACATGATAATGGAGTCCACCCGTGCTCGTCCGCCATATTCGGGTTTGCTCCGGCACGTATCAGACAATCAACAACAGCCGTGTGGCCATTAATGCACCCAAGCTGCAAAGCATCCCCATATGCATCGTTCTGAGGATTGGTGCCTGTCTGCCTTTCTAGCAGGAGCTGTACTAACGTCTCCTTGCCATTGAATGCGGCCGCCTGCAATACGTTTCCATATTTTCTTCCCTCGTTACTAGGATTTGCTGCCCTTTCAAGCAGTAGCTCGACAATTTCCAGATGTCCTTTCCGCGCCGCATAACGAAGTGCTGTCCTGTTCGTGTTACTCTTTACCTCGATCTCGGCCCCTCGATCAAGGAGCACCTTGACCACTTCAAGATGTCCATTCTGTGCTGCATAATGAAGTGCTGTCCAGTTATCGGAACCCTTTTCTTCAATCTCGGCCCCTCGGTCAAGAAGCAGCTTGACCACATCTAGATGTCCATTCTGTGCCGCACAATGAAGCGCTGTCGTATTCGTGTTACTCTTTACCTCGATCTCGGCCCCTCGATCAAGGAGCACCTTGACCACTTCAAGATGTCCATTTAGTGCCGCACAATGAAGTGCTGTCCAGTTATCGGTATCCTTAGCCTCGATATCGGCCCCTCGATCAAGGAGCAGCCTGACCACTTCCACATGTCCATTCAATGCTACATAATGAAGTGCTGTCTGGTTGCCGTCAGCCTTTACCTCAATCTCAGCTCCTCGGTCAAGGAGCAGCTGAACCACTTCCAGGTGTCCGTCTGATGCCGCACCATGGAGTGGAGTGTAGCTATCAGAACCTTTTGCTCTAATATCTGCCCCTCTCTCGAGGAGTAATTTCACCGCCTCCGGATTTCCAGCACTTGCTGCAATGGAAAGTGGTGTCTCGCCTTCGCAGTTTCTTGCTTCAATTTCTGCTCCCCGTTGAAGTAGCAAGCTAGCCATGTCCGTATGTCTGTAACTGTAATGGAGCGCGGTATTGCCATTGGTGCATTTTGCTTCAATCTCAGCGCCTCGGTTGAGGAGCAAGCTAACCGTTTCACAATATCCATTGAATGCTGCAGCGTGAAGTGCTCTCTGTCCAGCTGTATCAGCTACCTCAATTTCAGTGCCTTGATTAAGAAGCAGGTTAACCATTTCCACATGTCCATTCTGTGCCGCATAATGAAGTGCTGTCCGGTTGTCGGTACCCTTTGCCTCGATCTCGGCCCCTCGATCAAGGAGCACCTTGACCACTTCTAGATGTCCATTCTGTGACGCATAATGAAGTGCCGTCCAGTTGTCGGTATCCTTTACTTTAATCTCGGCCCCTCGGTCAAGGAGTAGCTTGACCACTTCCAGATGTCCATTCTGTGACGCATAATGAAGTGCTGTCCAGTTGTTGGTATTCTTTGCCTCAATATCAACTCCTCGCTCAAGGATCAGCCTAAGGACATCTCGGAGTCCCCACCGGCCAGCCGCATGTATACCAGCGAAACCAGATTTGTGGTTGACTTCCGAGTTTCGGAGATAAAAGGAGATCTGATACCAACTTTGAAACTGTTCAGGGAAGTCGCTCAAAAAGTTGCAGGCATGTAGATGCATGTCCTCTCCTTCGCATTCGTGGACATGCGTGGGCCAGTGCAGTGCGGCATAGCCAAGGAATTCATACTTTGCCAACTTCTCCTTGAGCAATGTTACCGTTGTAGTCGGATTCGTGCCAGGCTCATGACTATCCGCGGTATTTCCCTTTATTGGTCCGTCCTCAAAGTCTTTGCAAAGAAGATACGTCAGGCATGTCTGTGCGATTTCACCGTTGCCAGCTTGGCTGTTGATCCGAAACTTGGAAAGGGGGCCGTTCAAGTTACTAGTGGAATCGACTAAATATTCTTTTGCAGACTGGTGGATTAGGCGGACGGTTGCGTTAAGGTCCTCATTCTCCCCACTCTCAGTCTGGCCATCGACAGAGGGCGATCCATTGTGAGTTTGGTCAGTTTGTTTGTCTGTCCGGATAATCTCAATAAAGGAGCCACAGAGGTCGAGCAAGTCATAAGATATGTTTTGCAAAGGTTCCACTGAATTCAGACACTCTGTATCCAGTTCAATAGCAAGAGCGATTCTCAGCTCCGCCAATGTCAAAGGCCTTGTGGCTAAGGTCACCCAGGTAAAGGTCTTTTGAACCAATCGAATGGTGTCTTCATTTTGCTGGCACATTCCGTCAATTTTGGTCAACATCCGTTCGTAGAGGGCATCCAATCCAGACGGGAGCGATTGCACGCGGGTAGCTAATGATTTGGTGGTGAAACCGTGAGCCTTCTCTAAATCTTTTATTGCTAGTTCCGCCCATAAGAACATACCCTCTGCACGGTCAACTAAAATCTGTCGGAGGTTCTTCTCCCCTTCTGCGTTGAGCCTCAGTCTTCTCTTAAGCTTACCTAATCTCTCACTGACGTAAGTTTCAATGTCGTGGCGCGTGAGAGAGTCCACCTGAATGCTCGCAGCGTGACCCTCGAGACAGTCCACAATATATCCTTCAATGCGGCTGGTCAGGAAGAACTTTACCGTCACTCCATTTGCGCCTTGACCTAGGAGTTCAGGAAGCAAGGAAAGGAACATTTCCATGGACTCCATTTCGCTCTCGTCTAAAGCATCGATGACACAATATATTATTTGAAGTTGTGAGTTGGTGACGACGTCTTTGAATACGGACCACAAAGAATCAAAACCCCAAGTCGTTGGGCGTCCTGAAAACGAATGGCTCTGCATGAGCTCATTCCTCGCGATGACCTTGCCGAAGAGTGACGGTCTTGCCCAAAGAAACTGATGGACTAGAGCGCGCAGCATTGAGGACGCTGTTTCGTCAGAGCGTGTGCGCTTATCGCAGCAGTAGTAGAGCAATGCACAAGAGTCATTTCCCGGAGAGTCTGCAAGTTCTTTGGAAAGCCTCTTCCAAACATGTTTCGCCAACACACTCTTGCCACTTCCAGCTTTTCCCAATACGTGGAGGACGCAGGATTCGGTTGATGTCCGGTAGGACAGATACTCGTGGTGACCCCAGATCCACTCACAGGTGGTTGTGCTTGCATCTTTGATTTGCACTCGATCTTTCTGATAGTCAGGTGTGGATAGTGATTCGAGAAACTCTGTTCACACCGTAGGTTAGATTCCTCATGGCCAAATTAATCCTACCACAAGATATCCTTACGCTCACGATTCCTTTCGTCCACGGCGCCTACATAGGTTATTTATTCAGCTTATTTGGACATACTAGTGGAGGTGTAGTAGGACTCTCCGCATCGAAGGTCACCTACCTCTAAGTCTTTGGACAGACTCAAAATCCAGTCTCCAAAGCTCGTCAGCCCGTGCTTTGTCCAAATCCAATAGATCCTCAATCTTTGATGTTGGGTTGTGACGCAACTGTTGCGTGACTGCCGTCATTTTTTGGTTAATAATCTGTGTGAGCATATTCATGTCCCAGCTCTTTGCTCTAGCTACACCAGGCTCCCGAGGCATATCTTGATCGTGCAGATGTATCATCCCATGTCGCTTATAAGTAATAGTTGCGGTGGAAAGTGTCCTACCAGAACCCCTAGAGTGGCGTCAACAACATCTCGGAAAAGACGGTAGTGAGTCTGACCGGGAAACGCTCGCAAGCAACGCTAAGGACAGAGTAAGCTTCTGCGACTGAAGCCGCTTCACCGCGTTCTCAATTTCACTTTCTTTCGGGCGTATGCGTAACCCTTTTACATACTGCTTAATCTTGTTATCTTCCACTTCTTGCCGAAAAGGCGCGACAAGATCGTGCAACTGCTTGAGCGTATCTGAGCAGCTTCGTAAAACTGGCTCTGTTGGATCACCTTTTTCGCACGAAAAGGCACTGTCAATTTGCCTAAGCACCGCCTCCAAATCCTGAAGCTCGTATCGAAGTTCTTGTATGTTTTTGGGAGCGTCCTTAATCTTGTTCACGCCGTCCAGCACCACGACTGTCGCCTGAGCAAAAGCTATTGCAGCCGCAACAATCCCAATGACTTCTGTCATCCTGATGTAACTGCTTGTCGAGCAATAGAATCATATTTTGCGATTGTAAACGTAGAAACGACGTATACATAGCCTCGTCTATAGAGTTGGGCGACAGCGAAATTGCGAAGTACACGTGGCTCCAATCATTTGAAAGGTCGATCTAACATCGCGCACGGACCACAAACTTCCCAAGACATATACGCTTTCCCAACCAGAAGGCATGGTTTCTCCTCTACTGGGGCAATGAGATCGAGGCTCTTGACGGAAGATTCAGTTGCCTAGGTAACGTCGGGAATGGAATGGGCTAGTCGCTGTGGTAGGCTAGCCCCCGGAAATTGTAGGGCAAGTTTTGGAATATGTTAGGCTGCGCAGGATCACAATTGAGATGCGGACATTTACTGGCTTGGCTGCTGCAGCGATGTTCAAGCCACAAATTTGCGGAGAAAATTGTCAGCGTCCTGGAAGTAACTCCAGTCGCGTAGCGAATCCGCCCGGCCACTCGCTCGCCAGAACACGCATGCCAGTTTATCAAGTGCATATCAGATTTCTTCCCCGCATTCTGCTCTTTACAGGAGCTTCGAGGCCAAGACTCAAGATCTTTTTTCCTTCAGTTTTTGGGGTCCAGATTCATGTGGCTAATCAAAGCCACATATGGAAGTCCACGGCCAGATGTGGCTGCGGCTATGCCCAACGCCCCGCCAGGTCCAGCCTCGCGAGCCTGGAGGCAGACACATCATGCCTCTGGGAGGAAGATGCGATAGTCTACCTTTGAAATCCAATTTTCGTCCCCATGCGATAATGAGACCGTGAAGCTGAGGCGACCATGAGCTTCGCTTGCACCGCAGGGGACTTTATCAAGGTAGTCGAGCTGACCAACAGGATCTAGAAGGGAACTATCAACACTCCGCGCTAAATTCAGGGCCATTCAAATGAGTACGTTATCCAGCAAGGTAACTGACCGATACTAACTCTTTAAATGAAGGGCAAGATGGATCCACTGAGCACGACGGCCAGCATTATTACTATTATCCAGTTATCCTCCGAAGCCATCAAGTACGTGAACGGAGCCGCGGGCGCAATAGCAGAGCGAAAGCGCCTTCGCAACGAGGTGCGGTCGTGCGAATCCATCCTCCAACGGCTCAAAGATGAGGCAGACGACGCGGACGAAGGAAAGATGTGGTCGGAGAGACGATCAAGGCTCTCGAAGCGCCCGGCGCGCCTCTATATTGGTTGGGGATTGCGTTAAGCGTCGTCATAGCAAAGCTCAAGCCTAAGAAGGGGCTAAAGAAGGCATTATTGGCATTGAAGTGGCCATTCGACGAGAAAGAGGTGGGGAAAATCATCTCCACGATCGAACGCGAAAAGACTTTGTTGGCTCTGGCTTTAACCAACGATTGCCGGAAACTAATCCAGGAGATTAAGAAGAGTTCAAGTAAGAATAAGGCGCAGCTTGCGGAGCTAATAGCGGCGGTCGAGGGAAGTTCGAAGGAAAGTGAGAGCCAGTTTGCAGAACTGAAGGACGACCTAGAGCGCATCCAGGGATCACAGGCTGACCTGAAAGACGGCCTGGATCAGTTACATGACCGTCAGCATAATCGAGAAGCTACTGAGAAGCGCGAAGCCATACTCGACTGGCTCACCCCAATCGATTATGCTCCTCAACAGAGCGACTTCATCACTCGGCGACAGGTAGGAGCCGGACGGTGGCTTCTGGAATCTACAGACTTCCAAGAGTGGATGAAGACGGGCAAAACATTGTTCTGCCCAGGCATTCCCGGAGCCGGAAAGACAATCCTCACATCCGTTGTGGTTGAAGAGCTCAATACTCGTTTCCAGAATAACAAGAGCATTGGTGTTGCGTACATTTATTGTAACTTCTGGCGGCAAGACGAGCAAAAGGCCGAAAACCTACTTGCGAGTCTGCTAAAGCAGCTGACTCAAGGCCAGTCTTCTCTTCCAGATAGCGTGAAATCTCTTTACGACAGCCATAAGGACCAACGGACGCGACCATCATTCGATGAAATTTCGAGAACTCTCCAGTCAGTGGCTGCCATGTATTCGAGAGTCTTTATCATCGTCAATACCCTTGATGAATGCCAAGTATCTGATGGCTGCCGAATGAGATTCCTATCAGAGATCTTCAACATCCAGGCAAAGTGCCAAGCAAGCCTCTTTGCAACTTCGAGGTTTATTCTAGAAATCAACGAAAAGTTCAAAGAAAGCATGCGGTTGGAGATCCGGGCAAACAATCAAGATGTGTAGAGATACCTTGATGGCCATATGTCGCAGCTGCCTGGATATGTGCTTCGCAGTTCGGAGCTGCAAAATGAAATAAATGCCGAAATTATAAAGGCAGTCGATGGGATGTATGTGACTTCTTATATGCTTGGTGGAATAATGCTTACATTTTATAGGTTCTTACTTGCACAGCTTCATCTTAATTTATTGAAAGGGAAGAAATCCCCGAAGGCTATCCGTACCGCTTTGGAAAAGCTCCCGACTGGATCCGAAGCATACGATTACGCATACAAGGATGCCATGGAGAGAATCGAAGGCCAGCTTGCGGACGAAGAAAAGCTTGTAAAGCAGGTCCTCTCATGGATCATTTGTATAAAGAGGCCGCTGACTACATCTGAACTTGAGCACGCCTTTGCTGTGGAGACTGAGGAGTCACAACTTGATGAAGAGAATCTATGTCGAGTAGAAGACATGGTCTCTGTATGTGCTGGATTAGTCACAGTCGATGGAAAAAGCGGCATTATCTGGTTAGTCCACTACACGACGTAGGAATACTTCGAGCGGACGCAGGAAAAGTGGTTTCCAAATATAGAAACTGATATTGCGATAATCTGCGTTACGTACCTCTCATTTGACGAGTTCAAAAGTGGATTTTGCCAAAACGACGAGGAGTTCGAAGAACGGCTACGGTCGAACCGGCTTTACGACTACGCCTCACGTAACTGGGGACATCATGCTCGCGAGGCTTCAACGTCAACCCCAGAGATTATTAGCTTTCTCGAGAGAAAAGCTCAAGTTGAGGCATCGAGCCAAGCACTGCTATCCGTTAAGTTGCACTCATTACACTCAAAGTATAGCCAAGAATTCCCGAGGCAAATGACGGGACTGCATTTAGCGGCATACTTCGGGGTCGAGAAAGCTGCACGGCTCCTACTGGATAGTAATAGTCCGGATTTGAAAGACAGTTACGGTCGGACGCCGCTGTCGTGGGCGGCAGAGAACGGGCACGAGGCGGTGGTGGAGCTACTACTCGCGAAGGACGGCGTTGACCCGGACTCTAAGGACTCCAGTGACTATGGTCGGACACCGCTGTGGTGGGCGGCAAGGAACGGGCACGAGGCGGTGGTGAAGCTACTGCTCGCGAAGGACGGTGTCGACCCGGACCCCAAGGACAGTAAATATGGTCGGACGCCACTGTCGTGGGCCGCAGGGAACGGGCACGAGGCGATGGTGGAATGGCTGCTCGCGAAGGACGGCGTCAACCCAGACTCCACGGACGGTGACTATGATCGGACGCCGCTGTCGTGGGCGGCAAGGAATGGGCACGAGGCGGTGGTGAAGCTGCTACCTTGACCCCAAGGACGGTAAATATGGTCGGACGCCGCTGTCGTGGGCCGCAGGGAACGGGCACGAGGCGGTGGTGAAGCTACTGCTCGCGAAGGACGGCGTCGACCCGGACTCCAACAGCTACGGCGGTCGGACGCCGCTGTCATTGGCAGCAGGGAACGGGCACGAGGCGGTGGTGAAGCTGCTGCTCGCGAAGGACGGCGTCGACCCTGACCCCAAGGACAGTAAGTATGGTCGGACGCCGCTGTCGTGGGCCGCAGGGAACGGGCACGAGGCGGTGGTGAAGCTTCTGCTCGCGAAGGACGGCGTCGACCCGGACCCCAAGGACAGTGACTATGATCGGACGCCGCTGTCGTGGGCGGCAGAGAACGGGCATGAGGCGGTTGCGAAGCTGCTACTCGCGAAAGACGGCGTCGACCCAGACCCCAAGGACAGTAAATTCGGCGGTCGGACACCGCTGTCGTGGGCAGCAGGGAACGGGCATGAGGCAGTGGTGAAGCTTCTGCTCGCGAAGGATGGCGTCGACCCGGACTCCAAGGACACCTACGGCGGGACGCCGCTGTCGTGGGCCGCAGAGAACGGGCACGAGGTGGTGGTGAAGTTGGTACAGTCGCGCGACGGTCTGTCTTCATAACGTACTTTTCTGCTTAGCCTCCTTCCCACCCACCACCTGGCCCTTTTTCTTATATACTACTTCGAGGTGGCAAATAGAAGCCCCAGAAAGCGGAGAAAATTGCTTAGTTAACGGTGAAGTGAATGACGCGTTTAATACCATACTAATGGTTTAAGGCGGGGCGGGAAGCGCGACGCTGGACCACTCATTGTATTATAACCAGATGTTCAACATAACGAGCAGTAACGTAATCAGAGAAATGCGAGGCAGAGCGCGCAGCGTGTCATCTAGCAGTCGTAAGTTAAAGCTTGTATCATTTACTAAGACTTTTCTCTGTTCAGATCTCTAGAATCGAATCTAAAGGGCAAGAGCTTAAGACGTTCGAGTAGCTATCAAAATATTCTCTCAACCGCCCATCGTTCTCCGTCATCGGGCGAAATGTATTTGAAGTCTGATTCGGTGTGTCCAAGGTCAAATCTATGTTGGATATGGCCCTACACAGCAAAGCGTTGTACCTTGCAAAGCGGCCTTGGTAGGAGAAGTCTCCAAAAGCTAGAATTTGAAGCGCTGGAAATCCTTCTAGCCTAAATGCCCACTATGCAAACTGGAAAAGCTTTTTCAATTCATCTAAATGACATAGCCTTGTCATAGGGTTTCTAGCGAAACCATCAGAGAAATCCGAGCCGGATCTCCTGATATGCAAAATTTTCAGCGTCCGTTTGGTCATAAAAGGCGCGAAAACTAGCTTCTATTTCCAAAAATGTCAGCTATCCACTTCATTCCGAGCCAGCCCCGAGAATTTTCGATTTAGTTCGTACCAGAAGACGTGGCTCTAAAAATAAGCCAATGCATTCCAAATCAAGTTCAGCAAACGGATTAGACAGCTACCTATTCAATTCAGCAATGTCCTTGTCAAGCATTCGCACGTCTCAAAGGTCGTACTCGTCGTCGTAGTCGTTATAAAACCTTTAATAATGCACAAACCTCGTAAGGGTCGCCTTATGACGAACTATGGAGCTCTAAAGAGGTAAAGATGGCGAGGATCCTAGGTGAAAGAGCAGAAATTCTTCAAGACCTTCGAACATTTCCAAAAAACTTGAGATGATATTAAGATCTCCCTCATCACCAACCATTAGAAGTTCTAATAAACTGAGTCTAACTTGCTTTCCCAAATTTACAATCCCCGAAATAAAGCCTTCCGTGCCAGGGCAGGAACGTAGTTTTAGGGAATGGAGCCAGCTAAAATTTAGAGCATCTGCCAGCTGGCTCATGTCTAGGCCAAGTAGCACTTCCAAAAGAGATAGAGCTCTTAGCACGGGCATCCGTATTCCAACTTAGCCGTCCAATAAGCTAAGAATTCTTATCACGAAGAAGTAGTTGAGGGCACCTCTATCTGTAGACCAGAATGCGCCCGCGCTTATCCAGTCTAGAAAATCCAACTCAAGCTTAGTAATGGCCAGCGAATTCGCTCGCAAAGCTTCACGAAGAGCTCTAAAGTCCATTAAAAATCTTAGGCCAATCTATAAGATATGTTAAAGGTAGCAAATTTTGAAAGTTTAATGAAACATTTGTTGGTAACGTTATCGTAGCATTCACCTCTAGTTATAAGCCGTAAAGATTTAATGGAAGTTTGCCTCTAAGCTAACTAACTTAGTTAGCCTAGTATTAACATTAGCACACAGGTACCTAACTCCCAGCTTGAACACAAGTAAGCCTTATATAGTTATAAGGATTGGGTGCAACTTACCTAAAACTTTATATGCAGCCTTCATTAAGCTTTTAAAGTAGAAGTACTATGTTTTTGCTTAAACAATTAATGCAGCTAAATCCAAATCATTCGTTATCTTCCTTCTCTCACGCACTTAACTTAGAGCCTTCATCGTCCTCAAATACTTCGTTATCTAATAATTCGTTGTCCTTAAATACTTTATTATTTAATAATCTGTCGCCCTCAGATGCTTTATTCTCTAATAATTTATTATTCTTAGATTCTTTGTCGTCCTTATACTAGTGAACACAGCGCTTATTATCTAGCTTCTCTTAAAATATAGAGACGATTCGAATCACTTTAACATATTCTAGAAACTTTAGCTTTTTAGAGAACGTTTGTAAAAAAAAGTATAGTCTCAACATATTATAAAGAGAACTCGTTTCTTGTAGAAATAAAAAGGGTCTTATATAGTTTTGGAGCAGTAAAAGAGTGTAATATACTTAATACTAAGTATAAATATTTTAGATCCCTTTTATCTTTTACTTATATAAGTTAACTATAAATATTATTTATTCTAATTATATTCTTCCTACCTGCTTAAGCACTAGTAATAAAATGTCTAAAAGTAAACTTTATAATATTATCTCATAAAGTTTAAAATAAGCTAATACTTTAATTTAATAAAAAACCTATACTAAAGTAGTTTATACTAAAGAATATAAATAAGAGATTTTTTAAAGTAGTTATAAGTAATTCTAGCTACTTCTCTAGCATTAACATAAACAAATATTTCTTTTCTATATTTATTATTAATTAGAGGGCTTAGAGTAGAACTTTCTTAATAAATAAATAAATAAAACTAATTTAAGTTATACTAGAAATATTTCTCTACTATAGCTACTAATGTTTTTACTTTAAATTTCTATTAATCTCTATACTATGCTCTTAGAAAAGGTTAAATATAATATTATTAAATTCAAAGGCAAAATCATATCTAATAAAAAGTTAGAAATTATAGAACATTTATTATCTAATTTAGCTATTCTAAGTAGTTTAGTTATTTTAAGTAGTTTCTTATTTTAAGTAATTTTATTATCTTAATTAGTTTTATAATCTTAAGTAGTTTCTCTAAAATAAGAGTATTTTTTTATATATTTAGTAGAAAAGCTTTACTATATAACTTATTATACATAGACTTAATAATAAAGAACCTAATTATACTTCTAAATTTACCTATTATAATGCTCTTTAAAATAGTTAGCTAATATTATTAAATAATAACTTTTAGTAAAAAGAAAACTATTTAGTCTATATAACACATATTAAGGCTTATAAGTATTAATAAAAAGTAAGATAGTAGAAGTTATTCTTATTATTATATTAAATAAATAGAAGCTATTAAGACTATATACTAAAAAATATTAAAAAACTAAGCTTTTTTAGAAAATAGTAGTAAAAAAAGCTTTATTACCTTATAAGTCTTAGCCTACTAATAATAAAAACTATTAGTTTTAAATTATATTATTTTCTTAAAATACTATTTACTCTCTATTCTATAAATAAGTATTTTATATAAATAAGAAAATAATTAACAGCTAATAACACTCTATTTAAATATAAAATATAGTATATATATGTTTAGTCTTATTTACTTTAAAAATGTAGGCGTTTCTGTTTTATTCTATAAATTAAAATAAAACTAAGTAGTATTAATTTATACTAGCTTTAAATATAACTATTTCTATTAAATTAATTTAAAGATATTATCTCTTATTATTACAGTAGTACTATAAGTAGAGGGTTAAGTATTTAATAAAAAGTATTAATTAATTTACTAAGTATAATACTAAATAATAATTTAAAACATTATAAAAAGAAAAAACGAATATAATAAATTATAAGCTAAAATATTTAAAGTAAGAGCTTATATACTAGTACAAGACTAATATATAAATATATAATATAAAAAAAAAGCTTATAAAAAAGACTTCTTTAGAAAACTCTTATATTATAAATAATTACTATAATAGTACTTTTCTTTTAAATTTAAGCTTTTATAAAAAGTATTTATATTAAATATTAGGTCTAAATTAGTCTAGGTTTTTAAAATATAATTTTTTTATAATGGCTATATTTTAAAAGTTGCTTATAAATTCCTATATTAGATTATTATATTTAGTTTATTTAACTAAATATTTATGGCATTTCTACTTGTAATTTAAGTGTAGTTCTTTAATTTATTTAATATAGTATTTAGTTTTTTTATTAACTTTAATAGATTTAAATGACAGGTTTTGTTAACTTAAAAATATTCAAATTTAAGCACAGTAGGCCAAAGTAATAATACATAGAATATTAGATATATATTTAAGAATTTAGGGAGTTTAAGTTAGTATGTATATAAAGAAATTATTTAAAAAATATAGTATTTTCCTAAGGCCTTTAAGTTTAGCTTTTTAAAAGATTATTTTATTTAAATATTTTACATATTAAGCTAAACTATATCTCATATCTAATAATTAGGTATAGGTAATTATTGTTAGTTTATATATTTCTTTTAAAGAGCTTAAGCTTAAATTATTTCTTTTTAAATTAGTTATTAAATATTAGCTATTTTCTCTACTATGTAGTTAATTTCTAAAGCTTATAATACTTAATAAAAACGTTTTTAAATTCTTATAAAAAGTTTAAAACCTATTTAAAAATGTTAGCTTGTATTAGCTAAAAACAGTAAAACTTTTATAAATTTAAATATAATATTACTAGCTTTAAACAGTACTAAAGAGAGCTAGTTTACTTAGTTATTTTACTAATAGTTTATATATATATAAGACTTATTTTATTACACTATTAGCTCTTTTTATTTAGCTATTAGTTTCTAGATAATATATAAAAGATAATTAGAATTTAATTTATAATTATTTATAGAGTTTATTATAAAAGACAGAAATAAATTATATTTTTTAGTTTAATATAATTATTTCTAAAAGGCCGTAGTCTATTTATATATGCTAGTAGAAAAAATAAATAATATTTATAATAATTATTTTACTACAAAGAATTAAGTGTTAGTGTTTTATAAAATAATTAATTATAATTATAACATTAATAGAGTCTTTAGATTTTAAGAAGTTAGTAATAAAGTCTATAAAAATATTCTTCTATCTTCTTTTAAAAACAAAAAGAAGTTTTAAGAAGCTATAGTACTTTTTATAAAAAGTCTTAAATTTTTAGTAGGTATAGTAATAAAATATATATTAATATATTATTTTAAATATTTAAAGCTAATAGTCTTTATGTTGTAGAATTTTAAGAGTTTTTTTTATAATTAAAGTAGCTACTAGCAAGAGAATTATACATAATTTAGAAAAGTTTTAATTTTAAGTTTATTATTATTTAGTATTACTAACTAGTTATAATAGTATAACTAGCTTTTTTAGTTTTTATACTTACTTAAAAAAAATTTTGAAGTGTTAGGTTTTATTCTATATTAGTAACAGAATTTCCAAAATAAACTTATTATTTAAGTATTTATTATTAATAATCTATTAAATTAACTTATTTATTTTAGTTAAATTTAATTCTAGAGTATTATTAAACAGTTTAGAATAGAAAAGTATTTATTATTAAGCTTTTTAAACTTCTTTTTAAGCTAGAGTATTTTATATATAATAAGTAAAAGTACCTAGTTTTTTACTCTACTTACCTAGTTAGTATATAATAGTAAAGTTAAATTAAAATAAATATTTAGTTTAGTAAACTTATTAATAACTAAGTTACTTTATTATAGTAAAGTATTAAAAAATTTTTATAGTTATTTAATACTTAAATTAAAAACACAGCACTATCTAATTCAGGTTTTTATTATTTAAAGTAATATATAATAGCTTATTATCTATTTAATCTGTTGCTTATTAATATTACTATATAATAAGCCTATATTATTCTAATTCTATTAACATTTAATCCCTTATACCTGGTATCCCTGTTTTATAAGAAATGCTAGTATTTAATAACGTAAGTATAGTATTACAAGTTGCTAACTTACTAACGTAAATTATACTAGTAATAAGCTGTTTAACTGCTTATGTAACACTTAGCAGTTCCCTTACTTCCGGATCAGATAGCTTATTAGACTTAGTGGAAGTTAGTTAACTCAGTAGAGGGTAAGAAGAAAGTAATACGGTAAGTTGAGATTCAACAGGATAGTATTAAACTATGTCACTTGAGGTGTGAATCTCAATTTTAGAGTAACTACAAAGAATCAAAAGTAATCGTGAACCGTCTGATGCCTCATACTTATAGTAGATCCTTCGTGCGTACATTCTGTACCAGTGTTCAGTATATTGGATACTGTTCAGGTTATTCAGGTTGTTAGAAGTGCTGAACACTTTGAACACCTTTAACTGCCAAGTGTCACGTGGGTGGATGCTCCCAATCCACTGGCATGGTTCCATATCTTTGTCCTCGCTTCTTGGCCCTTGCCTTGGCCTGTGCCAACACGTCCCGTGCCCGCTTACAGTTCTTTCTTTCCAGCTCAAACATACGTTTCCATTCTAGAGCTTTATTGGCTGTTGTCACCAGTTCCCTTAGCTCTTCAGGTGTAGTTGCCTTACTGTTACCGTCTGTAACATTATCCCCCTCTTCTAAGTCTTCATCTCGGAAGATAGTTTCTCCTTTCTATAAGCAGTATAAAGGCAGCAGGTCTTCTGCCCTGTGTTCTAGACTGTAAGACCCTTAACTTCCTTTTCTCCCTGCCTAGTTCCTTAATGATGCGCCGTCCTAAGTCTGCTCTAATACATGCTTGCTATTTAGCTTCT
Source organism: Zopfia rhizophila CBS 207.26 (assembly GCA_010093925.1). Classification (NCBI taxonomy): domain Eukaryota; kingdom Fungi; phylum Ascomycota; class Dothideomycetes; family Zopfiaceae; genus Zopfia; species Zopfia rhizophila. Next base: position 1,096,204 of record ML994655.1, on the reverse strand, counting down.
CAAATCCGTAACGAACCCTATCATATGCCGACACCCTACTTGAACTGTTCCTATTGAGGTGATGACTGCCTTATGAACCTAAGTTCTAGTCATTACTCAGCCTGTAACGATCGTAATGCAAAGTGCAATCTAATTGTCTTATAACTAAAGTGGGATCGCCTTAACCGTGACAAGGAAAAACTCTGCTATTAGCTTGAAAAAGCTAAGGATGACCTTTCTAAGTCCTGTTGTCTTAAGGAAGAGCGTTGTTCCTGTATTCATCGACTTCATCATAAGCTTACAAAGATGGATTCAAAAGAGAAGGAGATGTTTAATCAAGAGATAGCCTCAATTCATGAGATCTATGCTTTTGAGGAGGAAGAGGCCTGTTCTTAAGATTGTATAGCTCATATACTATAACCTGCAGTGTCTAACATCAGCTCGCCTTCTTTCTTAGGTTTTAAGTAGAATGTTCTTTACTTCTCTTATTTACTGGACGCGTCCCTAGAGCAAGCGTTTACTAACTTATCCAGTAATACTAGTCAATCAGCTTTAAACTATTCTTTAAGTTCCTAATTAGCTTCTATGTGTTATTCTTAGGTCCGTAATCCTTCTATCTAACTAGATACTTCCACTAACGTCTAAACTACTGGTAGTCCAAAATTCGTTAGACTTCGTACTCAGTATTATCTTCTTCGAGTTTAATTCTTGTCTACAGATTTGCGTTTAGTGGTGCTGGTTCTAGTAATAAAATATAGAAAACTAAGTAAATTCTCGTATCCTTAGGTAGTTATAGCTCGTAATTTATAGATCCTATTTATCTTTTAACTTTAAATAGTCCTAACTTGACGTGATCCAGTTTCCTTGATAGTTATTTTATTTCTAAATTTTTTTATAGTAGGAAAACCTTATCCCCCTTCTTAAAGGTTAGTTTCTTAACTCTAGATTTATCTTTCTGCCGTTTGCTGAGAACTCCTTTCTGGGTGATTTTTTCTACTATTTCCTGATAAAGTTACTGTAATTTCTTAACCTTTATTCTTACTAATTCTAATATCTTGTCTAGAATCCGTGGTTCTCGATAAGCTGTAGGCTTATAATCGTAATTTATAAAAAATAGTGATTTCCTTATGGTTAATGACTTTGCAGAGTTATATACAAACTCAGCTATCAGTAGTAAGTTAATCTAATTGTCTTATTATTCGTTAACATACATTTGTAGATATTATTCTAGTGTCTAATTTGTCCGTTCTGTTTATTTATCTGTTTATGGGTGAAATGCTGTTAAGAGGCGGTGTTCAGCCCCTAGCTTTCCTATAAACATTTTCTAAAATATTAATATAAATAATTTGTCTCTATTTGTGATGAATTCTCATGGTAATCTATATTATGCTATTAATAGTTTAATGAGTATGGTTACTAATTCATCTACTTTAACTTCTATATACGTTAGTTTAAAGTATATATACTTTATAAGTTAGTTTACTATAACTAGTATCATGTTATATTATTAGTCTCTAAAGGTAGTTGTTATTAGTATTCCCGTGATAAAGTCTATTATAACTAATTCTTATAGTAGATCTGGTAAAGGAATTAGTTATATAAGTCTATATTTCTTATATCTTAATGTTTTATTCTTTCTGCACTTAATACACTCTGAAAGAATGTTTCTAACCTTTTTCTATATTCCTAGAATCTAAAAATGCCTGTTAATCTGTTCTATAGTTTTTTTAATTCCCTAATATCTATGCATTTTAGCTGAATGTTGGTTCTTAATAAGTTCAGTCTATAATACTTCTAGTACAAAAATAGTTCCCATTTCATGCTATTATAGTCGTCTATAATTGTATTCTCTAATTTATTTTTACTATGTATTCTTAATAATAACTATAGCCTTAATATTTATTTATAAGCTTTCTAGGAATCTGTCTGGTCTTTGCCTGAGTATTATATTATAAATTTCCGGTATATCTCTTATATAATCTGCTTATTAACTGAGTGCGTTAGCCACTATATTTTCTTTTCCTAACTTATAAAGTATTTAAAAGTTAAATATAGAAACTAGTTCCTACTATTTAACTTATTATTAATTTAATTTCTTTATTATTGTGAATGCCGTTAGATTCTTATAATCTAAATATATAACAATTTAATACTTAGTTCCTTCTAAGTAATATCTCTATTTTTTAAATACTTAAACTATTACTAATAACTCCTTATCATAAATGTTATAGTTTAATTTAGTAGTTATAAGTTTATAAGATAAAAAGTCTACTAGATGTTTACGCCTATTATTTTATATTTATAGTAGAATAGCTCTTATAGCTCTGTCTAATATATCTATATATATCTCTATTTAAAGTCATAAATTAAATATCTTTAGTATTAGTGGTTGTTAGACTATTTTTTTTAATATTATAAAAGCGTCCTCCTCGCGCTGTTTTTACTTAAATTATTAATCTTTTTTAAGTAATTCTATTAAAGGTAACGTGATTTTTAAGTAATTCTTAATAAATTATCAGTAAAAGCCTATGAATCCGAGAAAAGAATAAACTTCTTTTATATTTATTAGTATAGACTAGAATAGTATATTTTTTACTTTATTAGAGTTAACTGCTATTCTATCTTAAGATACTAAGTATTCTAAGAATTTAACTTCTATTCTATAAAATATATATTTTTCTATTTAAATATATAACTTGTGCTTCTTAAGTTTTCGTAATATTATCTTAATATACTTAATATATTCTTTTAGCGTCCCGTTTATGTATACAAGCACGTTATCAAAATATGCTATTATAAATACGTTTAGATATTTTCTTAGTATATAGTTAATAATTGCCTGGAATATTATTAGTATATTAGTAAGTCCTATTAGTATAATTAAGTATTTAAATAATTTATATCTTATTTTAAATGCTGTCATCCATTCGTGTCCTTTAGCTATTTATATCTAATAATATCTATTTTTAATATTAAAAAGACTAAACTATTTAGCTCCTCTAAGTTTATCTATAAGTTCTAATATTAATAGTATTAGATAATAATTCTTTACTATAGCTTTATTTAGGTGTCTGTAGTTAATACATAACTATAGTTTACTATTTATTTTTAGTATAAAGAGTATTAGTAATGTTATCTTACTTTAACTGGTTTATATATACCCCTTTTATTAATTTTTTTACAGGAATTTCCGTAGTTCTTTCTGTTAATATATAGGTACTTAATATAATAGTCCTGGTTTTAAATCTGTTCTTTCTTTAAGCGTGATTTTATAGTTCTAGTTCTAGTATTCTAATAACTAGTCTTTAGCTTTTTTAAAGAACTATTCTCTGAATTCTTCTTAATATTCATTTAGCATAATAAACGTGGTATCGTGAAGTATTACTTTCTTTATCTATATTATAGCTCTTATTTATTACTATCTGTGGTTATTATTCCTAATTCCTATAATTTTTCTTTTCTAATTAATAGTTAGGTTCTATCATGCTAGCTAGTCCTATCCTAAGATAAAATTCTTACTATCTAGATTCATGATTTTAATATAGCAGTTATCCGTGTAACCTACTGCCTTAATAATTATATTCCGTGTTTTAAGATTAATTAAACCTTTTTTGAATGCTATTAGATTATTATCTATGCGTCTTACTCACACAGGTTTATCTAAAACTCTAGTTAGTATCTAGTATCTTTATATCTACTTATTTAATATAAGTATTTTACTAGCCTTACTATTTATAAGCGCTAGTATCTAATTACTATTAATACATATATTTATATATAGCTTATTTTCGTATTTCCTTTAGTTTAGTTATGTGTATATAATTAATATATTATTTCTAACCTTTAGTTCTTAACTCTCTAGTGGCTTGGTTATAGTCTACTAGTTTTTTAGTTTTTTATCTATAGCTAACTTCTAAGTGGCAGTTACTTCTTTAGTGTTTTCTTTTTAGGTCTATAGATTAGGCATTTCTGGAGTTAGCATGCTTCCTTATTAAGTATTTTATATATATTTCTAGCTTATTCTCTATAATCCTAACATTTCCATCTTAAGAAATATTCTTAATATATGAGTTATTTATGTGAGTCTGTAGCTAACTATTCTTCTTAATAGTATTTAGTTTAGTATTATTAACATCCTATCTAGCATTTATCCCATAATAGTTATTTATATTCATCTGAGTTTGGGTCCTGTAATTTGTCTTCTAAATCTATATAAACCAATTCTTATTATAGATTAAATTCTTTTTTATTTACTAGTTATTATAATACTTTTCTTATCTTTAGTTCTTTAACATGTATGGCGTGTTTATTCTATTTATAATTCTTTCCTATATAGTTAGAAACTACACATATCTAGTATTTCTTTTTTATTATTCTGTTTACAGCGTTATTATCCTGTATCTATAATATTAATAAAGGGTTTTTTTCTTTCTTTTTATTTCTATCCTATCCCACTTCTAGGTATCTGATGGGGTGATAGTACGTTGTATTAATTATAACTAGTATAGATATTTATTAGTGTATCTTGTTTATTTATATAGCTAATTCTTGTTTATTTAGTTCTCTATATTATCTATTTCCTACTAACTATAGTACTTATTAGTATTTATATATTCCATCTTCTAAGATAACTTCCTAGTATTTAGTAATATAGTATTTTTCTTAGTAGTACTTTAATCTGTATATTTAATAGTGTCCTTAGTATATACACTATATAATTATTATAAACATAAGTTTCTTACTCTCTATAGTCTCTTAATTCTTTCTTTATCTGAACTTTTAATTTTCTTTATAAAATAGTCTACTTTCTCGTTTTATAATTTTATAAAACCTTTATGTTTCTTTCTTGGTTCTTGTGTTATATTATTAAACTGCTGCTTCTTATATTATAGTAATTATATTACTAGATTATTCTATTAAATAATTCTTAACTTATTAATATGGAATTTTATATTCTTATCTAGGATATACGTGGCTCCTATAGATCTAGTATTATTCTTTTTAAATTCTTTTTATAATTATTTCTTTTATTATAGTATCTCTTGCTTATTTTATTTGGATTATAGTAATTTTAATTTTCTTAAGCGCTTTAGTCTAAACATAAGCTTTCTTAACATCTAATTATTATTATTTATAATTCTTAATAAAGTGTTCCTGTTTTCTGTATCTTAAGTAGACTTTATATATATAGTATTTTATTTATTCTTTAGCTCACTTTCCTTACCCGTTCCTAATAGATATTTTCTTAATATTAATGTCTATTAGGTTATAGGTTTAGTTGTCTTTTTTATTTCTCTTAAATATATAAATTACTAATCTCTCTTATATCTTTTTCTTCTATTCTTGTTAGTACTAATAGTTGTTAATAGTTACTACTTATTTAATAATTTCTAATAAGGTACTTAGCTATTTTCCTTTAGAGATTTTATCCTTAATTCTATTTTTTAGTCCTTTATAGTATATTATAACTAGCGGTTAGTTTGCCTAGTTAAGTTATAATTAAATTTACTTAAACTCTATTATATAATTAGCTATTAATGTATATTACTTAAGTTATTAAAGCTTTTAAATTACCTCTATTTCTTTATTAATTTCTCTAAAGATAACAATTATTTCTTATTTAAAGTATTTATAATTTCTAAAGGCTTGTTGTATGTTATTATTATAGTTAGTTAATCCTATTATTTCTAGATTAAAGTTTTTATTAGCTAGGTAATTTCTTACTAGTAGTTTAAACTATTATATAGCTCTATCTATTATATTCATACCAGCCACAAGAATCTAATCCTAGTTAGTTAGAAATAATTTCTAATTAAAATAATAGTAGAGGTCTATTACTGCTATAAAAGTCTTAAGTTTATTTTAATTTCTATTAAACTTCTTAAGAGGTTATATTTTTACCGTTTCTCTTTTCTAAACTACTTTAGCTTATTATTTAGCTTTAATCTATTATTATAGGTTTACTAAAGTATTATATAACTCTATAATAGCTGCTTTTTATTCTTAGATAACTTATTATATACTCTTCTATCCTCCGGATGTACTTCTAGTTATAAATAAAGATTCTATTATAACTTCTTCTTTACTACTACTTTTCTCTAATAAGTAAAGTTCTTGTTCGTCTTTATAGTAAATTATTATAGATGTTTAATAATTAGTTATTAGAATCCTATCTAACGGTCCTTTCTACTCTCTTGAGGTGGTAGTTATAATATTATAAGTTACTAACTTACTAACGTAAATTATACTAGTAATAAGCTATTTAACTATTTATATAACACTTAACAGTTCCCTTACTTCTAAATCGGATAGCTTATTAGACTTAGTAGAAGTTAGTTAACTTAGTAGAAAGTAAGAAAAAAGTAATATAGTAAGTTAAGATTTAACAAAATAGTATTAAACTATGTTACTTAAGGTATGAATCTTAATTTTAGAGTAACTATAAAAAATTAAAAGTAATTATGAACTATCTGATGCCTTATACTTATAGTAGATCCTCCGTGCGTACATTCTATACTAGTGTTTAGTATATTAGATACTATTCAGGTTATTTAGGTTATTAGAAGTGCTAAATACTTTAAATACTTTTAATTACTAAGTATTATATGAGTGAATGCTCTTAATCTACTAGTATAGTTTCATATCTTTATTCTTACTTCTTAGCTCTTACTTTAGCCTATACTAACGCGTCTTATGCCCGCTTATAATTCTTTCTTTCTAGCTTAAATATACGTTTCTATTCTAGAGCTTTATTAGCTGTTATTGCTAGTTCTCTTAGCTCTTTAAGTATAGTTACCTTACTATTACCATCTATAACATATAGATAATAGTTTAGTTATAACTAAAAGTTACTTCTACTATCTAAAAACACTAGTTTCTATTATTTTTTTAATATTGCTACTAAGGCTTACGCTTGCAGAGCATATATAAAAAGTAACTACTAAATTTAATACTATCTTTAATAGTAAACTTAATATATAATACCTGCTTATATAGCAGGAGTTATAAGCTTTAGTTAGTTAACTAATAAAATAAACTACTTAGTAGTAATAGAATACTAATTCCTTAAAGTAATAATAACGTGATTAGTGGGAGTAGAGTATTACTTAAAAAAATTAACTTAAAATATTAAAAATCTATTAAATAAACTTTTATTATATTTCTATTAATTAGTATTATTATTACTACTACTAACTTATACAGCAGCTCTTTAATTTAGGCTAATAATTTTTATACCTAACTATAATATTCTAAAGCGCTTTATATAAAAGATTTTTATATACTATAGTAATACTATAAAAGCACTCCACCCAAAGACTTTTATATAAAAAGTTAATAATATAAAGAAACTAGTAACTCTAGACATAATTATTATAGTATACTGGCTTTTAAGTGGTGATTTTATTCTTATAGTAAACTTAGTAAATATAAGAAAGCAGCTAAAGGCGGATACTATATAACTATAAATACTTAAAAAAAGTTTATAACTAAAGAGAAAAAAGTTTCTTATACTAGTATATAGTATATAGCTAAAAGACTTTAATGTTAGGTAATAAGAGTAGGTAATTAAGTGTATTTATAATAATAACCACCGGCTAAAGTAGGTAAGTATAAAGATACTAAGAATTTACTAGCTATACTGCTTCTTATAGAATAGATAGACCTATAAAGCCCTAATTATAAATACTACTAGCTTAAAATAAGTAAACTAGTTTATAAATAAAGGATTTCTATAGCGCTTTAAGCTTAGGTAGTATAAGCTATTCTATAATACCTATAATCTTACTTAATACTTTAAGTACTAAAAGTATAGATATATAGCTAAGTACTACTAGTTATAATAGTAATATAACTACTATACAGGCTTTACCTATTCTAATAGAGAGTATAATATTAGGGAGAAGAGAGAAATACTAATATATACTATTTATAATAAATAATACACAGCTTAAAACCATAGCTATCTAAAATACTATAAGTAGTAAAAGAAAACTTAGTTTATATATATTATTTAGCTATATAGGTATAACTATAGCTCTTTAAAAGCTATAGCTATACTTCTATAAATAGTAAGCCTTTTAAAGTATGCTTATTATAACATCTTAGTTAAACCTATAGCTATATCTTTTTTTATATTTCTTTTTATATTTATTAAGCTTATAAAGTGAGGATACAGCAGGTCTCTAAATTAGTTTATACTAGGCTTTAGAGATTAGTTACTTAATAATTAGTTTCTACAAAGCACACTTTAAAATAGCTTATAGAAAATAAACTATAGAATTCTTTTTAATACTAAAGAGCTACTATATATAGACTATTATATATATACTAATTAAAGGTTTTTAGTTTACTAAAATAGTTTTCTTTTTATATTTATTTATTTTAGAACCGCATGCCGCTAGGGCCATACAGTGTAAAAGAAATTAATTAATTAATTAATTAATTAATTAATATATAATAGCTAGTAGTTTCTTATTATATATTTTATAATTACATTTAACAGAATTTAGTTTTTTAGAATAGTAAATTATAGGTCTTAATTTATTTTATTTATTTTTTTTTAGAAAAGAACTCTAGTAGTTATATAGTCTGAAAAGTCAGCTTCTATAATAATTAGTAACTTAGAATTAAAGTATTAGAAAACTAAAGTAGTTATAAATATATATTTTAAGTATTTAGACACCTTTTAATAAGTGTTATTAAATTTAAATTAAATATTCTTTTTTATTAGAGCTATAAGTAGAAACGTAATATAAAAAAAGTTATTAATAAATTATTAATAGAAGTTAGTAAATCCTAGAAATACTCTTACATTCTTTACGTTTTTAAAAAATTTCTAGTTAAGAATATTCTTTATTTTATTTAGGTCTATACTCATTTCTTTTATTAAAATTAGATATTTAAAATAAGTAACTTGTTTTTAGTAGAACTTATATTTATTAATATTAAATTATAAGCCAGCTTTATTTAGAGCTTTTAAAACTTATTTTATATACTATTAATATTTATATAGAGAATTACTGTAGATTAGAATATCATTAAAGTAGACTATATAAAATATATTAAGAAATAGTTAAAAGATATTATTTATATAGTATTAAAATATACTTAATATATTAGCTAGTTTAAATAGTATAATAAAATATTTAAATAAGCTATATTAAGTTTAGAAAGTAGTTAACTATTTATCTTCTTTTACTACGCAAAAGTAGTTAAAAGTTAAGATAATATCTAGCTTTATAAAATACTTTACTTTACTAAAGTAGAATAGAGTTTCTTAAATTAATAGAATTAAATAATAGTTTTTAATAGTAATAGTATTTAGAGCTTAATAGTTTACATAGAATTAGAAATTTTTATAAGGTTTTTTTTATAAAAATAACTAATACAGTTATAGAAAATAAACTTACTTTAATAAATTTTTTAATAAGATAGTTATTAAAATACTTTCTAAAAACTTTTAGTTTATTTTAAAATATTTTATAAAAAGATCTAAATTTAGGTTGCTTTTTTTTCTTAAAAATAATCTTATAGTTATATAAATAATATTTAGGTAGTTTATTAGCCTTTTTATATAAAAATATTTAAAGAGTATTATAGTACTTTTTTAAAACCTTAGTAACTAAATTAGTATAGATTTTTAAAACTAAAGCTTTATTAATATTAGCTATTAAAATAGTAAAGATTTTATATTTATGTTTTTAGGCTATTTATATAAAGAGGGCTGCTCTAATTAAGTAAATATTTATACTTAATTTAATATTCTTATAAAGGCCTTCTAGTAAAGTCTTTACTAAAAAAATTTTAAAGCCTTAAAAAAAAGACTTTCTTATAAAATTCCTATTTAGTTTAGTGTTAAGTTTAGGTATAAATTTAGATTCTAGATAGAAACTCTTTAAAGAACAGTTTACTAAAAGGTCTTTTAAGTAGATATTAGGTTCTTATAATTAATAATTTATTTTAGCTAACTAGTTATTATGTTAAGTTTAGATAAGTAGTAATAACTTTAGAAAACAGATTTATAAGTATAGTATATAAATAATATTAAAATAAAAGCCTTTTAATAAAAAGTTTACTAAAAAGTTTCTTAAGTAGGTAATATTTTCTTTTAAATAGATTAGAGATTAAAATAAATATAAGTAATAAATTTAGTAATAAAGAGTATTAAAAAAATAGCTTTTATAAATTATAGTTAAAATTAACCTTATACTCTTTTATTTAAAGTTAGTTAAAAATTAATTTATAATTTCCTATAGCTATTATAAAGAGATAAATTTTCTTAACGTAATTTATATAGTAGAAAGTTATACTAGTAGTATATAAAATATAACCCCCTTTAAAACATTTATTAAAACTAGTAAAATATAGAATGTTTAGAAGTAGTAAGAAATAGAGTTTCTAAATACTAACTAAAAATCTACTAATATAATCTATACTAGTTACTCTAGTATTAATTAAAATAGTAACAAAGTAGAATAAGTTATTTTATTAAATAGTATACAGAATATTTACTTAATAGTTCTAAGAGTTAGTTACTAAGTAAGAGATCTAAAGGTTAATAAAAATCTAGTATTAAAAACGTTTTAGAAAGTAACTTAATACTAGAATAAAGCTTTTAATAGACTAGCTTAAAGAGTTTAAAAGCATTCTTATTTATAGAAAAATTTAAATTTAAAGAAAGAATAAAAGTAGGTTACTTATTAGAGTTAGAATAGACTCATAAATTAGAATTCTAATAAAGAAATAAAATAGTTTTAGGAAATATAACTATATTTATTATACTAAAAATATTAGTTATTGTGCTTTTAAACTTCTTGTTTAGCTAATCTAACAAAAGTATAATTAGAAATATTAATTTCTATAATATTAGGATTTTTTTATAATACAGGTTACAGCCTAACAAGATATAGTAAAAGAAAATACTAAAGATTATTATTATATAAAAATATTAGGTTAGTGTAGTTATTTAATATATTAAGAATTTTAATATCTAATATTACTTAATAGAGATCGTTGTTTAATGTTATAAAAAGTCGTATATTAGTTATTTATAAAAAAGTATAAAATAGAATAACTATATTCTAATAAATTATATACTTATAAAAACACCTATATCTGTAACATTTAAAGACATTTTTAACTAAATAATTAAACTAATTTTATTTAGTTTAGTGTTAACAGCTAGTTTATAGAATTTAATAAAATAAATTAAGCTTACTTAAAATAGTAAGTTTTCTATTTAGGTCTCTATATATAGCTTATATAAAGGTAATTAATTATTTTATTAAGTATATATTCTTATTTATAAAAGAATTTATAAGTATTACTAGGTTCTTTTCTAGTCTTAAATATACATATAGAAGTTAAGAGCGTTTAATAGAATATTAGTTAGTATTATTTTTAAGCTTATAATAAAGTTTCCTAATAAAGATATATAAATTCTTTTATTTTTTAGTAAATATTAAAAAGTCAAGTAAACAGTTAGATTTCGTTATTATTAATAGTATAATAAATTCTAGTATAATAGTTAATTTTACGTTTTTAACTATAGCTTAAAGAACTTAAAAATAGGTACTAATTATAGTTATAAATAGAGTTAGAGTTATAGGACTTAAACTACTTCTAAATAAACTAATAACAAAAGCTAGACTTTCTTTAATAGAAAAGATAGTAATAGTAAAAATTAAGCTAATAAATACTTACTTTATTTTATTAAACTTAGTATAAAAAGTTTCTATACTTTTTTTATATTAAGTTTTTTATTTTACTAAAGTGTTTATAAGTAATTTGTTACTTACCTTTAGAGTTATAAGTTAAGAAATAAAGCTTTTAAAAATTTTAGCAAGATCTAGATTGTCTATTATAAGAAATTTATAAAGATATAATATAATATTATAATAGTACTATAAGTAGAAAATTAAGTATTTAATAAAAAGTATTAATTAATTTACTAAATATAATACCAAGTAATAATTTAAAACGTTATGTAAAGGAAAAAAAATATAATAAATTATAAGCTAAAATATTTAGAGCAAGAGCTTATATACTAGTACAAAGCTAATATATAAATATATAATATTAAAAAAAGAGTTTTTAAAAACCTTTTATATTATAAATAGTTATTATAATACTTATAGTCTATATAATATAATATCTTACACTATTAGTTCTAAATTTAAAATAAAGAAAAGAAAAGAAAAAAAAGCAGCAACAAAATTTAAAAAGATATAGTAAAATATAAAAAAGTAAAATAAAAACTATATACTAGTCTAGTAATAAGGCTCTTAAGTTATAAAAAGTTAAAATAAAGTTAAAAATAAAAAAACTATAAAAAGCTGTATATAGTAAAGCTAGTAGGTATATAAACTAAAACACTAAAAAAATAAAAGTATATTTAATAATTAAAAAATTAGAAGCACTAAAAGCAATAAGTAAAAAAAATAAAAACAAAAAAATTATAAAAATACTAAGTAAAAAGTAAAGTATTAAGGCTTTTAGTAGTATTATATAAAGTAATAAATATACTAAAAAATATAAAAAGTTAAAGAAATTAAAAATAGATAAAGTTCTAGTGAGTTAAAAAAAATGTTCATATAATATAAAACATTTTCTATTTTATATTTATTTTATACTAATACCTTTTCTTATAAGATTATAGCTAGTAATTATAAACTATTAATTTTCTATTACCTAAAAATCTATTTTATTAGAAATATCTTCTCTATTCTTTAAAACCTAAACTCTAATTAAATTTTAAAAGGTACTAGGCTTCTTTTATTAAGCCTATTATACTTCTTTAAATTAATAAGTTTTTTTAAAATTTATACTATCTTAAATACCTATAATATTCTAAATATTATAGGCTAAATTTTATACTTAGCTATTTATATCTTAAAATAAATACAATAGCTAGTACTAAATACCTAATTATTATATATATATAGATTACTAGAATTGCTAAAAGCTAATAAGAAAAGAAAGTTATAAAAAAAGTAGTTAGACTATAATTATAGTTTAGTAGATTTATATTCTTAAATAGAAATTAATTACTTACGTAAAATTCCATTAAATTTATATAATAAATAAAGTTATAATATATAATTTAAGTATTAAGTACTACTATAATGCTTTTAAAACTAAATTAATTTTAGTACGTAAAGTCTTTACTTATAGCATGAAAAATACTAAGCTAAAAGAAATTATAACATTATTTAACCTATATTATATATTAATTTAATATTTAAAAAAATTAATTTAACTATAAAAATTTAAATTACCTTCTTAAAAATAGTATAGTAGTATTAAAAAATTCTTTTTATTTTTAATTAATAAAAGTTGTTTTTTATTAACTACATAATTAAGCCTCTTTTACGCCTTTTTTAAATATCTAAATATACTAAAATTAGAGCTAAAAACTATTACATAATTAAAGTAGTTTTTTACTAAAGTTATTAGTACTTTATAGTTATAATAATAATATATGTTTTAACTTACTATTTTTATACCAGTAATTATAAAAGTACTAGCTAAAAAAGTTATATTAAAATTATTTAAAAAAAAAATAATTCTTAACTATAGTATTAATTTAGTTAAATAATTATTAACTAAAATATTCTACTTAAGCTTTTTTTTAATGTTTTTACTTAGATTTTTATAGGTTTTAATTAAGTTTTTATATAATTACTAATCTTACCTCTATATTTAAGTTAAAAGCTTTTAAAAATATAAAATAAAGTCAACAAAATTTAACATAATACTTATGTAGTTTTTATATTATTTATTATAAGTATATATAAAAATAACTAGCTTAAGGTATTTAACTTATATGAATTTTTAACTAAGTTTTAATACTTTCTTAACTATAAGATAATAGACACTATTAGTTTTAAATCTAAAAGTAATTATAAGCATAATGTTAAGTAAATAACGTTTAGTATATATTTAAATTTAAGTAAGTATTCTTTAGCTTACTTTCTAAAATAATTAATAAACATAATAAAGTTTTATCTATAAATTAATTAATATATATTCTTTTTTACTATTTGTATATAGCATTTTAATTATGTTTATAGTCTTATAATTAAGCATATTAGTATACTTTACTACTACTATTTAATTTAACTATATTATAGTAATATACTAATGTTTTCTTTTAGCCTAATTAGAAGTTAACTATATGTTATAGTTTTTACTTAAGTTTAATAAAAATTAAAGTACTAAAAAATTAGAAAAAGTACTTATTTTATATTATTTATTATTATATAGTATTATAGTAATGCTTTTTTTAGCTAATACTATTTAAATTTTAATAAATATTTTTTTAGTTTAAAAAAACTACTTTATTTGTTACTATTAAATTCTTTATAATCTTAAAATTTAATATAATAATAAAAAGTTAGCTTTCTAAATAAATAAAATAAAGTAAACTGTACTTATATACCTAGTAATTTAAAACTAACTTAAGATAATAAGTTAAGAATAGAAAAGAGCCTAAGAAATTATTAAGATTTAAGTAATTTAAGGTTATGTAAAAAGAAGCAAAAATTTATAAATAAAGTAATAAATACTTACTTAATATTAAGAATTTTTATAAACTATTTAAAATATTATTTTTATACTTATTTTTTATTCTTAAACTAAAATATAATAAAATTTTTACATTAAAAAAAGTTTTTAGAATAACTAAAAAACTTAAAAAGATATAAATTTTAGCTAGTTATAAGTTTTTAAAAAAAGAGGTATTAGTTAAAAGTAAAATAAACTTATATAATTTACTTAAAACTTTATAATTAAATACTATTTTAGTTTTTACATATAAGTTTTAACGTAATAGTTGTAGCTTAATATACTAATAATTTTAAGTTAAGTAGTAATAGTAATTTTAATAAAAAAAACTAAAAAGTAATACTATAAACTTAAGTAATAAAAAAATACTAGCTAAGTTCTTACACCTATTTAAATAATAACCACTTAATATTTTTAGTACTTTATATTTAATAAATTACGTTAATTTTTTCTATAAGTTAGTTTTAATATATAGTATTACTAATATAAAGGTTTACACTATTTACTAACTAGTAAAAAAAGTATATAAATTATTACTTTACTTATAAAATTCTTAATATAATAGTTTTATAGTAAATTTATAAAAAACTTTAAAGTAATATAGTATTATATACTATTAGTAAAAAAAACCTACTAAGCTTAAAAATTATGAAAAAAAGTTTTAAGAAAAAGTAGCTTATAAGTAATTAGACATTTATTTTATACTTAGTACTTAAAAAAAAGAGATACTATAAGTAGTATTAATTAAAAAAATAAAATAGTTATGTTTAAAGCTCTAGTCTAATTAAAATAACTAAATAAATACTAAGAAAATTAACTAAGCTAATTTAGGAGTTATATAAAGTACTAATTTAAAGTACTTAGCTATTTATATTAAATTTAGTGTTATTTAAAAAACTTAGTTAAGTAAAGTTAGTTAAAAGTATTAAGTTAATTAAAGGCTTAATTATATTCTAGAATTATTAAGCTTATTTTAGAAATTAAAATAAATAAAAGTAAGTTTAATCTAAAATTGTTATTTTTCTATATTACTATTAATAAGTTTATAGAAACTTTACTACCTTTTATATATTTAGGAAAATTTTAATATTATATATAAGAACTATAGGACCTATAGTTTTAATAATAAATATTTTAAAAATAGTATTAACTATTTATAAAGACTTTTAATTAAACTTTATAATTATATTTTAAATACTTAATTAAACTCTTTTTAAATTTATATTACTATTTTTTAAAGCATAGCTTTAAAGGCTAATTCTAAATAATTATATAATATATAAATACTCTTCTACTAGTTTTAGGCTATATTAAATGAATTTAATATTTTACTTTTTTTAATTTTAGCTTTTATTTCTTAAATATTTAAACTATTACTAATAGTTTTCTATTATAAATATTATAGTTTAACTTAGTAATTATAAGTTTATATAATATAAAGTCTATTAAATATATATTTTTTTACTTTTAGTAGTATAAGCATTTTTTAAAATTACTTAGTAACTATATAAGTACTAATATATAAAATAAAGTAAAGCTAATACAAAGCTATATATTAAAATACTTTTTAGAATAGTTTTTTAATATTACTAAATAGTTGTCTATGGTAGAATGGAAACTGTTTTATTAATATTATACATATTAAAAGTTATAAAAACTATTAGTTTTCAGCTATTTTTATTACTTAAAATATTATTTACTTTTTACTTTATATATGCAAGCTCTATATAAATAAAAGTATAACTAGTAGTTAATAATATATTAGCTAGAAATAAAACGCAGTTTATATATACTTTAAATATAAATTCTAAGTATTAACTAAACGTAAGATTATTCTATCTCTAAATTTAAAAGTAATTTATAAGATTTTGCTATTTATTAGCTCTAAAGTATAAGTAATAAAAGAAATTTTATACTATAATAGTACCTAATATTTAGAAGAATTAGTATAGAGTTTTAAAAATAAATTCTTGAAAAAAGTAAATAAACATTACATAGTTTATAACTAGATTTAATTCTAGTTTCTTTAGGTCTTAAATTTAGGCTTTTTTAAGTACTTAAGTTTTAAATCTTTTAATCTTTTAATTGCCCTTTATTAGAATACTTTGTAATTTTAAATAAAAATAACTTATAAAAGTTAATTTAAACCTAATATTATAAGGTAATAAAAAAAAAGTAGCCCCTTTAGTTTTACTTTATAATATATTAAGAAAATAATATTAAGTTAAATATAGCTATAATATATAGTAGTAAGATAGTAATTACTATACTATTATATTATATAGCTTTTAATTTTACTTTTAAATACTTATACTTATAGTAAAACTGTATAGTATACTACTTTTTAAACTTTTTATTAGTTAGTAATTCTAGTTCTTAGTATACTAATTATTAGTAAAAGTAATATATAAATAAGTACCTATATAGTTTTAAATTATAGTTTTTTATATTCTACTTTACTTTACTCTTATTTTGGCTAATAAATTAAACTGTTTCTTAAATATATATATTTTTTTAGTACTATACTAGCTTTTCTAATTCTTTATTTTATATAATAGTTTTATTTTATATATTAAGTTCTATAGGAACTTTATTTTTTATACTAAGTTTTATAGTAGTTTTATTTTCTAAACTATTATAATAGGCAAATATTGCTCTAAATCTAAATATAATAAGTTTAAAAAAAATTAGTTTATATTTAGCTAACTTTTTTTTTAACTCTAATACTAGCTATATACTTTTTTATATAAAATTTCTATTCTATTTAATAAAACATAACATGTTTAATAGCATGTTAAAATTATAAAAAGTTAGTAAAAGAATATTATATAGCTATTAATATATAATTTATATTAACTATAATAACCTCTTAAGTAAAGTTTAATAAAAAACTTAAAACCTAATTCTAGAGTTAATATAATAATGTGTAGTAATTTAGAAATTAATTATTTAAATTAAGTACTTAAACTATCTCTTAAAAAGAATTTTAATACTAGTACTAAGAAAAAAAAGTAATTTTACAAAAACATACTAGTTATAGACTTAAGATTAGAATTAATTTAAAAATAAAATAAACGCCCTTTAAGTGCCTTTTCTGTTAATAAATCTAGAAATAAAAAATAACTAGTTTTCTTTTCTTTTTAGCTTTAGAGTAAAAGAGTAGTTTTAATAATAAAATAAAATACTTAAATTAAGCAAAAAAAAAAATTTAACGTAGTAATTAAAAGAATATATAAAAGCTAGGAATTAAATAATGTAAATACTAAAAGCTAAATTAAACTTAAACTTGTTACTACTTTATTTAAGTTTAGCTAAGAATAAAAGCTTAATAAATTTTTAGAAAGTAAAACTCAAATTTTTAAGAAAACCTCTAATATTAATATAAAAAATATCTTAAAACTTTAGGTATAATTTTCTCTTTAAGCTTAAGCTACCTTTATAAGTTTAAATACTATAAAAGAATTTATATTAACTATTACTATTTACATTCTCTTAAACGAAATTTCTAGTAGTATTTTTAATAATATTTAAATTTATATAACTATAACATACGTTCTACTAGCTAAGCTAATAGAAATAAATAATAAAACTACTTAATAAAATTACTATATACTGTAGCTTATCTTACTTAATATAGCTATAAGAAAATATAATACTTAATAGCAAAAACTAAACAATAAAAAGAGTAGAGAAATAAATATTATTAATTATATATATATATATATATTAACAAGTTCTTAATTTATAGCTCTAGTCTTTTTTTTGCTTTAAAACTAATGCCTGAATTAATTAAAAGTAATATTAATTAGTACTTAAAGAGAAAAAAAATTAAATCTTTAAGCTATATAATAAAATATATTATTAATTAATAAAAAAAATAAAAGATTATTCTTACTAAAAAAAGCTAGTAAACAACTAGAATATAACCTATAAGTAAATAGAGTTAAAAAAAAAGTCTAGTTAACAAAGTCTACTTTTTATGTTCTAAAAGTATACTTTATAGTTATTTTTTATTATTTTCTAATTTATTCTTAAAATAGCTAAAATTGTAGATTATATTTTATATAATTTTTTTTATTAAAAAAACAACTTAATTATTAAGTAAATATAAGAGACTAATTTAATCTTTAAATGAAATAACTAGCTAAATTCTTAAATACATAATAATTGAATTAAAAAGTAGTATATTAAACAGGCTATAATACATGTTTTTAGTTTCTAATTATAGTAATGACTTTTTTTATTTTAACTAAAATAACTTTAAAATATAACCTTAAAATAACTTTTTTAATATAGGTGTATATATAATTTAATATAATGTATTTTAAGCTTATACTAAACTTTATATTTTTCTTACTAAAAAGTTTAAATAACTAATGTTTTGTTTAACTAAATTACTTTCTTTTAATCTTTAACTGTTTAATTGTAATAATTAAAGGTAAATTTAAGCTTTGCCTTCTTTATTTTAGGTGTAAGGCTAGGTTTTCTTATTGGCTTTGTCTTTTAGAAGCCTGCAGACTAGAGAATTCCCCAAACTGTAATATTTAACACTCTTTCTCTAATGTCTGCTACGATCTGAGCGCAGGTTTTCTCCCGTGCGTATTGGTTTCTATGGACCTTTGAAAGCACCTTTGCAACAACCTCTTTAGTCTGCTTTGTATGGCGGCTAGAGCGCTTGCTATCTTCAATATGGTAATTAAGGATCTTCTTGCTCTCTGTAGGTTGAGACCTCGTGCAATAGCTATACAGTGTAGAGTATTAAGGGTTCGGGGTTGGATACCGGTAATGGCTTCGATCTCAGCATTTGAATTGCCTACAAGCTTTAAAGTCAAAGCCTGGGCCCCTGTGGCAGTGTCATAGGAAGGCATGAAGGCGGTTCTGAGGTTATGAGACTTAAGCAACACGAATTCGAGGGATTTCCATCTCATCTGTGCGTGAGCGCTAGTGGAACGCTAGCAACGCCACGTGCACGGTCCAGGAAAAAAACTTTTGAGAGGCACCTCCGTAAGGAAGTCCCCATTTGATGATTCTTAGCACAAGCGCTCTTTATCTATTGGGGCTTCGACAAGCCGTGCAACCTCTCGGCACCCGTCGTTCATTTTTGGAAACGGCCATGGTCTGATCGAGTCGCTGAACGCGTAGAGTGGCCACCTTTCTCGGCGGCACTGACGGCCCAAAAAATAGATTCTCATGAAATATATATAAAATACGGTCAATTTACAACGTAATCATGTGGCGTTTTCCGGAGCCCACCTGGGTGAGATAATTCGTTTCCGCCAAGCCCCTTCCAAAGTCGGTCTTTTTGTAGGTTCTTAGCAGAAACGAATTAGCTCAGGGAGGTGAGCCTGGGGTTCCGCCATATGAGGCTGAGTCGTTCCATCAACCATTCTCTCCCACACTCCCATCGAGTTCAGTATATCTCGATAAGGGTCCAGCCGTTCCGCACAAATAGGTAATCCTCATGGATCTACAAGTACGAATTCCTGTTCTCGATCTGGCCAGCTCCCCTGAAATCGGACTGGAATTCTTTTGCTCGCAGCAACAGCGGATGCCAGATGGGGACACGTTCACCCGAGACTTCTAGTGTTCCGCCAATGCTTCAGCTGTTGATACGATGCTTTTGATCTGAATTGGATAGATAATCAGCCGGGAACCGCTATTATTACAGGATGCTCCCTCTCGCTCATTAAGATCGATACCTGCTACATAGTTGAGGTCCTTTTAGACCCACTAGCCCTTGCAAGGCTCCACGGCCAAGCCGCAAGCTGGATGGAGCAAACCATCAGCCGACACACCCTCCAAAGCATGGCTCGACCTGGGGCGATATGCGAGAGAAGTCCTTGCCGCTCAGGACAGTCGTCGCCAGCTGGCATCCCTTCCGCCACGCCCGATCCCACGACCAATGATTGGTACGTCACTTGGTGGCAATTATCACAGAACATCACACTGAGCAGTACATAGTCGACCACTTTACTGAATTCAAACTCTGACGTTAAATTGAGAGACACAAAAGAATCGCCGACGCCTGAAAGACCAGAACCCTACCCATCTTCCTGCTTTATCTTGGCGATGATCCCTAGTGTGCAGCGGTCGCGCCTTCAACTTGTTTGATCCTCTTCTTCCCGACCCCTTCGCTCCTCTCATCGCATATCTGTTCCTAACTCTCCATGCTGTCTTCTACATACCCGTAGCTATGAAAAAAAATACGCAATCTCATATCGCTGATGCCATCCGAGCAACCCAGCCGCGGCTTTGTGCGCGTTTTCCACGATTCTAATTCAGTTCCGATCACAGATAACCAAGTCCAAACCGATAGGTAAAAGGTTAGATGGCTTTCGCGACACTTACCGTTTGACCTATAAAGGTGTAGACAGCTAACGTTCGTTAGTCCCTTGCGCGAGTACTCTCCTGCAGATGGATGTACTCATAGAAAGTATAGGTATCTACAAACGGGTGCACTCCATGCTGTGGCTGGTTCGCGGGTATACTACTGTTCAGTGAGTTGGCCCCTTTCCCAAAACCAAGGCTCAGCACTTGATCTTCCCCCAAGTCCGCACATCCTTCACAACTATCCATGAGCCTATCGCACTCTGTGCTGCAACAGCAGGGACAGGGCCCCCCAGTGGCTCATTTGTTACGCCGACACTGCAAAGATTGAACAGGCAAATGTCTTACTGGATTCCCGCAAACTCGCCGTCTTTTCTGAACAACCTCCAATATGCCTTGTCAGCTGTGCCCGTCAATTGTGACAGTGGGCGAACTACCTGTGAGTCGTACCTCTTACCTGCAAGTCTTGGGACAATGAGCTCGAACTTGCGCGGTATCGATATCAACCCTCTTGTCATCGTCTACAACGCGCCTGCCAGTCAGGTTGAATTTCGCGCGGGCGTGGCCAACGACATCTTCTCTTCACCAGCGAGTTGTTTCGTATTTGGCGACCAGGAATCAATTGACGTGAAGGTTTGCCTGAGTGAAAGTGATAACTTTAAAGGTTCCATAGATGCAGGTATTAATCTCACAAATCTTGCTACTATAGTGCCGGACAATACCGTTCATTAGTGACAGTAAATAGGCACCATCGTATGCCCCCAGTGGATCTCCGGTGACGGAGAGTGGGAAAGTCCTGGTCAACCCTACAACGTTTCCACCACGGCTTCAATCTTTAAAAGGTAAGCAACGACGAGAATTGCTACAGGTAACAAGTCCATACTGTCAGTTTCAGATCTCAGTGCTCCGATAAAGGTTGATTTGTCTGCGGTGGAACCACTACATGCAGCAATGAAATGGCTCATGAACTACACCGCTGCAGGGATTCCGATTACTTCTTCCCCAGTCTTTCTGTTTTGGAATCGTGACGGTCTTGGAGGTATTGAGTACGAATGATCGGTAGAGGCATATAAAATCCTGAACAGCATGCTGGCGTTCGTGTTCTGGGAGTTCAGTATGAATAATTGGGGAAATCCGGATATGGCCAATGCGACTCAGGGCCCTGATGGTGTAGTGACATTTCTTCCACCCGAATACCACACGACAGCTTCAACGGCTAATCCTTTAACGCGGCTTGTCATCGACTGGACCATGTTCATCCTCTACGTCATCTTCCAGAGCATCACCATCCTCTTTTGCTGGACTATAATGTTATGGAGATTGATAGCACACCTGCCTCGACCCGAAATATTCTCATTCCCCCTAATGGATCTGGTTTTCAAGTCGAACTTCACCGGAAAGCCAATCCTCGATGCGGACAAGATAGTCAACGGCAGCGAAGGCGATTTCATTAGATCATTGAAGAGAGTCAAAATTGTCGCGAGGAGGGACCATCGCGAGACAAAAAGTGCTAAAAGTGGCGCGGTTATTGATGGAGGAAGCTAAGAAGATTCGTAATGTCGCATGGATGTATCTGGATAAGCCAGACGATTGATGATAGTTAAGGAAGGGATACCGAGGCGTAATGCCACCTAGAGCCTTATCTCGGCCGCGATCCTGCGAATCTAATCCGCTGCCGCTCTACATTCGATAAGGTGGAAAACTAGCGTCCAGGGAGTTATTAGCCGACTTCATTTACATTAGAGTCTGCACCACTGGTCCAGCGTTTTGATAAGCTTCAGGGTAACACTGTGGCTCCTTAAGCCAAAGCAGAAATACCATTAAGCTGCACAAAGGTCGCTGAATTTGTGAGCGAGAAGTGGGAATTGAGAAATAACTTCGTCAGTTGAATGAGCGACAAAACTACTCTACATAAAATAACTGAGAAGTTTAGCTTTGTAAACAGTATGAGGATGAAAACGAGTGTCAGAACGAGTCTTTGAGCTTACGACAGGGAGAAAGACCGACATGGAGATCGACAAGGTGCTGCTCAGTTACAGAATTTAAGGATTTCAAGGAGCGTTTAATCTCTTCAGTAAAGCATACCACACCTGCCGTTTCTTCTTCTTCTCTATTTTTATTTTTTATTTTTAATTTTTTTTTTTTTTAAAAAAAAAAAAAAGAGGGAGGGGGGGAAGGGGGAAAAAAAAAGTAAAGGAGAAGGAGGGTGTATATAAAGGAAAGAGGGTGGGAAAGGAAGATAACATGATCCTTTCAAGCATTCTCCCAGTGGATGTCGAAAATTTCGCTGCTATTCGCCGGGCGGGGCGAGTTTGCTATTTGAATCAGCATCGCTCTATATTTCCCACCGTCCAGAAGTGAGACACATACCGTCCCACGTGTGTACGGTCGTACTCGAAATCGTAATCCACTGGTTTGCACTCATATCAGCAACCCTCACCCGCGGGTCGGATGCTGGGAACAGCCTCCAAATATTCCACTCAATCAACGTGCCATCCGGAGGCGTGATCAGCCCCGGGTTGACCAGGTCCTGAAAGGTGAGAAGGTTACGGTTACTTGGACCGACGACCGCGCCGAAGTGGTCGTTGGTGCCGGCTATCTGCAACGTCCAATGCCGGTCGCCTGCGCTGGGTGTCGCATTGAATACTGTGGCAGATGATGGACTGCCGTCAGTAAAGAAGCCTACATGGGTACCGTTGCTGCTCAGGTACTTGTTGTTCAGTGTGGGTTCGTTGGTGCTAACAGATATTCGTCAGCTAAACAACTACGATCGATTATTACGGACATTTCTCCGTTGAAGGAGGGTCCGGATGAATGATTGGAGGGGGGCTTACGCAGAAATGCGCAGTTTTATGAGTTGGGCGAACCCAACTGAGGCCAAAGACGCAACAGTGAGGACGTGCGTGAGCAACATCATGATTATAGACGTCTGGGAAATGCGTAAGGGGAATTTATTTTCTTGAGTCCGGTGAACATGAAGGCTTATTTATACCTTTCTTCGAGGAAAACTAAATGCATTTCCCTGGCGTATTAACTGCTACGAAGCATCTGCCTCCTGTTTACCCGACACTTTTACGAGGGCAAGGCGCAAACACATACTGAATTGATCTCGAGCCAATATAGTACATTCCCAAAACCGGACAGGCATATACGAGTGGAGCTGTTAGAGTCAGGTCATTCAGACCATAATCACGGCATAATGAGGCTCCGAGTGATGATAACCAAACGTAAAGCAATTACTTTCCGTTGCCGAATAGTTTGTATGTCTATTAGGCTATCCCATTACAAGATCACTTAGGCTTTCGATATTCTCGTGGGTTATTAATCCTTGTGACTAATTGCATGCGGAATATAGATAAGGACGCTTTTAACTCGCATCTAGGTAACTAGTAACGTAAATGCCAACTGGCATATATTGACGTCTAAGAAGGATAGTGATCCTTCATGGACTTAATAGTTTTCTATTCGGGCCGTTATTATGTTAAAAGAGATACTCTCAAATGCTCACTCGGCATATGATATTGAATAGCCATAAGGCGGGGCCCCGGTACCTTGAACCCTCTATAATTTTCATCTTTAGCATCATGTTCTCAAGGATGTTAAAAGAGAATAGTTTACGGATGCTTACCCCTTTCCCGTTCTAATATCAACATATCTCGGGTAGCTTTGTCTAGCGAATCAATACACAAACCTAGAACTAACAAGCCCATTACCTACACCCTTTTATGGTCCCAATAATTAATATATATGCTCGGGTCATGAGCGGTGCTTGCTAAATTCTAAACATTGAAGAGAATGGCCTCGGGCCACGGGGCATATCTTGTAAGTTGAATTACTTGTACGGTTTTCTTGTTGTGAAATTGACGTTAATTATGTTAAAAAAAGAGTTTAATTGTAGAAGCCTTTTCTGGACCAGCCGATTAGAGGCAGGATGCCACTATTATTTCCGGTGTACAAAAACACGATGCCTCTTCGAGTCATCATTTCGTATAGTTGATCGCTTGTAGATAGTGCATAGATAATGCAAGGATAGGCCTGGCAAAGATTTCTACTGTTCTCAGCTCGCTAGGTTCGCAGTATTACGCCGAAGCTACTATTAATATCGCTCAGCCATTCGCCGCTCACATCCAGACAGGAATTGATTATCGATCATTCCAAATCACCCTAGGCTCCTGGTTGGAATGTATTGAATGCCCAAGGGCTTGTAAGCCACTGAAGTCTGCATCAATACTTTCTCATCCTCCACACGCCACAATGTCCAAAGACAAAGGCACCAACGTTAACGTGCTGGCAGCTAAAGCACAAGCAGCTATGAGTCTTCACATTGTAGTCCCAACTAATTATGCGCGTGATCGGGAGGTCATTGGGGAGATCGCAGAGTCAGTTGACACCATTACTCGCCGTCCAGGTCTTCTCGCGGTGTTCGTTCAGGCCATGGACGGCGACGATCCTCGGATCGCGTTAGCTGCTGAGTGAGGTATGCCATACCGGGAAGCACACATACTCGACGATTGGGTCGATGTTGAATACTGTGCAGCGAGAAAAGCGGGCTTAAAGTTCGCACACCCACTGTCCGAGTACATCCGCATGCCGGAGCGCCGCTAATCATTCGTCCAACAATATGTCCGTCTTGGATTTACCAACCCAACACCATTTCTACTGTCTCTGAATGGGCCAACCCAGATATCCGGTAAACTCATACCCCGACCGCTGCCGTTGTTCTAAGATCAAGTCTGAATAAGGATCGCTTTCTGCAGAATGTGCACCCAACTCTACAGATTGGCTCCTGCTCATTAAATCCCCTTGGCTGTCGTTGTATCGCATTCTTCCTCGAAATACCGAAGCTAGTAATTTCGGGGCTGGAATCCAGTAAGTCCATATTCAGCTGCAGCGACTCCATCACTAGCTAGACTAAAACAGGGCTCTTATGCATTAATGAATTGAATTATGAATGAATTCGCTTAATTCTGAATAATTCTTGGCAATATATCAGAATTATTCATAAATCACGTGAAATTGGTGTCCCCTGCCAAGCATTCAGAATAATTCATGAATCACGAAATATAAAGGGTCCGCGAGAGCTCGCGAGAAGCTTGGCTCTCGCGGGCCCCCACCGATAGCCCCGGTTATACGGGGCCTCCCCCCCCCCAATAACACGCACATATTGGGGCCCCCCCCCCGGTCGCGATAGAGTAACGCGATTATTCGTAAGTTATGCCGGCCTTGGCTCTGCCGTCATGAGGCTATCGTGAACTGACACCCCGGCTCGTATGCCAACGCAGGCTCCACAAACGTCCGTACGCCTGTCCACCCCCCTGCACGCTATCGCCTTGAACTGCAATGGACGCCCCTTTAGTCCCTCCAAACGATGCGATCGATAGGACGTCCCTCCCTGTCCCTGCCGGCGCTATGGAGCTTCGTACGGCTCTTGATGTCGAGCTCTTCGCGCAGGGCGCCCGTGCGCTCGCGCAGGCGCGCGACACCCGGCCCAAGAACACGAACAAGGCGTACGATCCCAAGCAGAAGGAGTGGCAGGAGTTCTGCGCCGAGAAGGGATTTGAAGACGGCGAGCTCGTGTACGAGAACAAGGTCATGGAGGTCATATTTGGCAGTTGGAAGTACTCATAAAGATTGTCATAAGGATTGGATTGATTGAAAAACTAAGGATGACTATCCTACTTAAATAATGAGTGAGATGAGCTGGAATGAGGATTCCTATCCTCTTGATGTTGACAAGGGAGGATTTGCAATCTCCTGGTGGAATGAAAATAATAATGGAATGAAAACCCTTGCTCGGTTACACATAATGATGCAAGGTAGCAAGGTTGCCAATCGCAAATTGCGCCAACACAAGGTGATATGGTTCCTTAACGACCGCGTCCTGGACCGCGAGATTCGGGGCTCGCGATACAAGAGAGAGAGCCGTACGACCGTGAACAGTGAACCAGTTCAACAGACGCTTGGGATCAGCGCCGTTAAGGGGTATATAGCGGCCATTGTCGACCTGTGGTCCTTCCAGAAGAGCAAAGGCATGAACGTGTATCCAACTCCGCATGGAGAGGGCTTGAACGGCCTGCTGAGGGCTCGTACGCGTAGCAAGCACAAGCGGCGGCGGCTTGAATTCACGGATAGAGCAGCAGGGACTCTACAGGATGGCTACAGCAAGGCGAAGATGATGAAGGCTATACGATTCTGCTGGCAGGGCCAGAGGAAGAAGCAGTGGAAACAGTCGACAGAGCCGTACCTACGCACTGCCGTGGACTTCCTGCTTGCCCACAACATGCTGCTACGGAGCGAGTCCCGCATTGAGGCTAAGTTCCCAGATTTCTTTACAGTCCCGCTGCTGGACGAAGGCCCAACGCCCTGTTACCCAATGATTATAATCATAGACAATGGTAAGACGAACTCGCTAGGGCGGCTTGAGTATGGAGCCGTTATAAGGCACCAGTATCCTCTACTCTATACTATGGCTCACGTGGCCTTCTATCTCTTCTACCGCTAGAACATTACTGGCGAGCCACCGCCTTGCTTCCGCCGACACGAGCTGTGGTATAACCTACACCTTATTAAAGGTGAGTATGTAGTAAAGAAGATGGCATACGACACGCAGCTTAACTGGATTAATAAGATGTTTACTGAGGCGAATGTTACATCGCTAAAGAAGACTCATGTAGGCCGATCTCAAGGGGCTAAGCACGCGGAGCTGAAAGGCGTCAACGAGGGCCAGATCTGCCGTGCTAGAAGGTGGAATAATGATGCCTTAACAAACTGCTATCTTACCTACCTCCTACGTAAGTTTATGCGAAGCATGGCCGGCTTTAGCCCGTCTGCCTAAGGCAGCTTCTACCTACCACGAGCGAAGGTGTGACCTCTACAATCGCTTGAGCAGGCCGTATGGCCCTT
>ML994655.1:1039555-1065742 GCA_010093925.1 Zopfia rhizophila CBS 207.26 | reverse complement strand
ACAAACGTCCGTACGCCTGTCCACCCCCCTGCACGCTATCGCCTTGAACTGCAATGGACGCCCCTTTAGTCCCTCCAAACGATGCGATCGATAGGACGTCCCTCCCTGTCCCTGCCGGCGCTATGGAGCTTCGTACGGCTCTTGATGTCGAGCTCTTCGCGCAGGGGCGCCCGTGCGCTCGCGCAGGCGCGCGACACCCGGCCCAAGAACACGAACAAGGCGTACGATCCCAAGCAGAAGGAGTGGCAGGAGTTCTGCGCCGAGAAGGGATTTGAAGACGGCGAGCTCGTGTACGAGAACAAGGTCATGGAGGTCATATTTGGCAGTTGGAAGTACTCATAAAGATTGTCATAAGGATTGGATTGATTGAAAAACTAAGGATGACTATCCTACTTAAATAATGAGTGAGATGAGCTGGAATGAGGATTCCTATCCTCTTGATGTTGACAAGGGAGGATTTGCAATCTCCTGGTGGAATGAAAATAATAATGGAATGAAAACCCTTGCTCGGTTACACATAATGATGCAAGGTAGCAAGGTTGCCAATCGCAAATTGCGCCAACACAAGGTGATATGGTTCCTTAACGACCGCGTCCTGGACCGCGAGATTCGGGGCTCGCGATACAAGAGAGAGAGCCGTACGACCGTGAACAGTGAACCAGTTCAACAGACGCTTGGGATCAGCGCCGTTAAGGGGTATATAGCGGCCATTGTCGACCTGTGGTCCTTCCAGAAGAGCAAAGGCATGAACGTGTATCCAACTCCGCATGGAGAGGGCTTGAACGGCCTGCTGAGGGCTCGTACGCGTAGCAAGCACAAGCGGCGGCGGCTTGAATTCACGGATAGAGCAGCAGGGACTCTACAGGATGGCTACAGCAAGGCGAAGATGATGAAGGCTATACGATTCTGCTGGCAGGGCCAGAGGAAGAAGCAGTGGAAACAGTCGACAGAGCCGTACCTACGCACTGCCGTGGACTTCCTGCTTGCCCACAACATGCTGCTACGGAGCGAGTCCCGCATTGAGGCTAAGTTCCCAGATTTCTTTACAGTCCCGCTGCTGGACGAAGGCCCAACGCCCTGTTACCCAATGATTATAATCATAGACAATGGTAAGACGAACTCGCTAGGGCGGCTTGAGTATGGAGCCGTTATAAGGCACCAGTATCCTCTACTCTATACTATGGCTCACGTGGCCTTCTATCTCTTCTACCGCTAGAACATTACTGGCGAGCCACCGCCTTGCTTCCGCCGACACGAGCTGTGGTATAACCTACACCTTATTAAAGGTGAGTATGTAGTAAAGAAGATGGCATACGACACGCAGCTTAACTGGATTAATAAGATGTTTACTGAGGCGAATGTTACATCGCTAAAGAAGACTCATGTAGGCCGATCTCAAGGGGCTAAGCACGCGGAGCTGAAAGGCGTCAACGAGGGCCAGATCTGCCGTGCTAGAAGGTGGAATAATGATGCCTTAACAAACTGCTATCTTACCTACCTCCTACGTAAGTTTATGCGAAGCATGGCCGGCTTTAGCCCGTCTGCCTAAGGCAGCTTCTACCTACCACGAGCGAAGGTGTGACCTCTACAATCGCTTGAGCAGGCCGTATGGCCCTTCATCAATGAATCGCTAGCGTGGTTCAACTCATATGCAGACGGTAAGGATGGTAAGCGGGAGGGGGAAGAAGAAGAAGAAGAAGAGAAGGAGGCGACAGCAGACCGCCAGGACCTTGCGGCTCAGGGCTTTCTTCGTTTACTACAGCAGCTTCGAATCATCCTCTTTCAGGATTCAGTAGCTATGAGGCAAGAGTTTCCAGCTCACCCAATCTGGGCTGATCCTATCTTTGCTCGAGACGACTACTTGGCGTTCGCGAAGGACGTTGAGCTCTCGCTGCTAGACGTTGAAGAGCCTGAAGAAGTGCAGATTAGAAAGACGCTGCCTGCTATTGCCGAACGGCTTAGCATCCTACACCAGGGCCTTGCTTAAGAGGTCAACGACTGGGGCACAGAAACGAGGGAGCAGCTCAACGGTATCGCGCTGAGGCTTGGAGACCTGCTGGAGGGCCGCATATCTCTAACTCTACATCCCACGCGCCATGCGACAACGGCGGTTTCTAGCTCTGCTACACCTGCTTCAGCAGCGACGGTAGCAAGGTCATTCCACTCAGCATTAGCCTCCCTCTCACCCTCGTCGCTGTCGCCGTCGCCGTCACCATTACTATTACCACAGCAGCAACAGCAGCAGCAGCAGCAGCAGCAGCCGCCGCCACCACTGTACATACTCTCCCGCGCGGTCTCAACCGTCCCACAGCTGTGGAGGGAGTGGACGGTAGGTCTAGCAGGTGGCCCGTCTGTACAGGGGTTAGAGGATATGTATGGGCATCGCTGGCGTCAGAAACACAGCGAGCAGGTGTTGTATGGGCGGCGGAAGATTATCATTCAAGAGATCTGGAGACGGCAGGCTAGGGGTATCAACACGAGCACCGCAGTAGAGGAAGTAGAGCTCATTCGGCAGCGCGGTCAATTGTCGCTCTATCAGCTGTACCAGGTCTTGAATCGACAGAAAAAATGCACTCTGTAGTTAATAGTAGCTATTGTAAAACATGAAATTTACGAAGCCTGAGTCTAAGAATGTCTGGAGGGCGCTCGTATTTTGCCTGCAATAGTGGAAAAAGTGGAAAATTTGGAGGTTTTATGGGTGGTAGGCTGGGTGGGTATACCAGTGGTTATCACGGAGGGTTGGTGTTCTCGCTTACAAATTCGCGAGATGCGCGAGATCTCGCTGCAAAAGCGACCCCCATATAACTACTAAATATTGGTTGTCCCTGCCAAGCATTCAAAATAATTCATAAATCACGTGATACTGGTACTAAGATAAGCTAAAAGTTCAAGTCAATTCCCTTATGATTATACTTTAAATCTAGCTCCTTAAGCATTCTACCTTCTCAATATTCCCCAGCCCAAGTGACATTCTCTCCTATAAAATTTTATGACGTGCTCTAGAAAACACTCTCTCTAGTTCATTACTTATCGCTGGAATTTTTACTAATGTCGTACGATAGCCTTAGGCAGTAGTTCTTATATCCATCTTTCCCGTTATCTCTTAGAACTACTTTACTCTTAATTCCTACAAGGATTTACTTAAACTCATCTTAACTCTATTTCTGTAAGAAGAAATTAATTCTAGTCTTATTATGTAGCATAGGTTAAAGGTTATATAAGTTAAATTATATAAAATAAACTTGAAGTATAAAATTTTTCTTCTATCCTTGAGGCTTGGTTCTTGGTTGTACGAATCGTGTGTGAATTCATGAACGGATGAGCCTTTTATCTGAGATCTAATAGAATCTAAGGTAGCTAGAGAAAGACTTAAAAAGAGGATCCTAGATCTGATGCCATAACGTACGACAATAGGTCTTAAAGATTCTTAGGTAAAATTTTTTTAGGTAGGGACACAAGTTTAAATTTGAACTAGCGTGCCAAGGAATTATTCAGAATTCATAAGAGCCCTGGACTAAAGGCTTCCGCAGAGTCGGGTTATCCGCTGCACTACGGTATACATCGAAAAAAAGAGTCTAGTGATGTCTAGAAACTTGAATCTTGTGCTACGAATTCCTTATATGAAACGGGTGGTGGTCGATGCAAGATCGAGGCAGTGCGCTGATGATCGTAATCAATGGGATAAATACTATTCATCGTGGATATGAAGCCGAGGGTGGAATAATTACCCATATCAAAGAATAGGGACATAATTTGCTGAAGCCCAGGCGCTTGACCATTATGAGATTCACGTAGTCAATTATTTCGATTTTGCCGATAGCTTCCATTTCGAGCTCACTCAATCCATTCTTTATGTCACCAAGCAACGCCTCGTCACGTCTCTACAATCAGGCCCTCTCATTACATTTAGACCTCTCTATCACATTTAGGCCCTCATTACATGAGGCCCTTATCACACCAGGCCTCCAACACATCAGGCCCTCACTGCGTCAGTAGCCCTATGGAGTATTCGCCGGGGTGGAACATCTAGGATTCTGGGGTGACTTACCCCGTACTTTCTGGGATCCTATATCCCAGATTCGTAGCCAATTTTGTATGGGAAAACCGGGACGTAGGATCCCGAAAAGTGACGCCTTTTCCCGAATTTGTGGGGCCATTTTGACTGGCTGAAATACGTGGGGGTTCCGTGGAAGATGAATGCACGAAGTCGGGCCCTGACTACTTGACAGCTTGGCTGCCCACAGTGGCAACTCACATCTTCTCTGCTCACCAACGACGTCCCGCAAGGAGCCCCTGAGTACTCTGCGCAGGCGCCTGTAACTACGCGCGGGTAAACTTTGGCCGAATCGATTGATTCTGCCTTTTTTCCCCTCACTGCGTGGAGGGCCGCAGAGTCTCCCATATCCGAGAGCTGCCAAGATTGAACGAACACCAAAGTTTAAAGCAGTCAGGGGTAAGATATCCCAGATAGGAATCTGGGGTGAATGATCCCGTAGATGGTACGGGTTGTATTACCCCTGACAACTTCCGGGGTCATTTACCCCGTATAGGGCCCCTTCCAGGCTCACACATCCCGAATTCTCGATTTCTGGGATATATTACCCCTGACATACTCCATAGGGAGGTTGTACTCTCTTACGTACAATTCATCTCGATTGTGTATATAGATCGGGCCTTCCACTTATTCAATTAATTATGGGTTGCTACATTGATTCCCTGCACTCGGTTACACTTTACGATGATAGTGCTTCTAGATAATTTTTGCAAGTTACCAAAATGCCACATATCTCGGGTCAGTACTTCGTAACCAACTAGCCGTGATGCGGCGGAGACTTCATTTTCCGTCCTATGAGGTTGTTATAAGAGTGGAGAGAAGTCCCCTTTCTGCAAGGCTTTGGACCAGCTGTAATGGGAAGCATCGATTGGCTTTTCTGGCATCCTCTTTGTAGGTAGCGCAGGTAGGTTGAGATTTAGCATCTTGTGAATAGCAATAAATTAATCGCGGGAATAGCGGCATTGTTCAAAAGATATGCTGGCCATAATGTCACCCAGACATCTCCGGTTATCGTTTCTGTTATGGACGAATTGGTTGTTATCGAAATTAACTTTGGCAAACCTCCTTCCGCTGAAGAACACATTGTCTAGTTGATGCCGGGCCTGCTTAAGCAGGAATGAAAGGAGCCTTGGCCGGGATCGCTATTCTTCTAGATGGAATATCCACTGTCTAGTATCGTAGCCTTTCGACGAGTATTCTACGGCGACCCATATTCTCTGCATCCAACAGACGCTAAAGAAAGTATGTGGTCCGGGCATAAACTCAAGGACATCTACGATATCGAGCTTTGATAGACTCCAAGAGGATAAGGACAAGATTCGGTGAATATACTCAGAGGGGTTATTATTTAAATGTATAATCATCTCCTCTGACAGGAGGCATATGGACGGTAAGTATAAGAGAAGTATTTGCTGAGTTGCATAGTTCCACTAAGGGACGCTAATGTAGTCGTGCTAGAACTCGGTCCATTCACCGTATGATCTCTGTTCTAGAGGTGGCTACTTTTTGTAGCACAGATCTCACTGTCGAGGTCGCTTCCATACTTTCGAGATTTGAATCGTGCGCTTCTACGATGCATCCATGCCAAACTTGAGAAATAGTAACAAGCGAATAGCCGCACGCTTTATACATTCGAAGTGCCGGTTGCATATTTGAAAATGCTTTAAATTGTCCGAGTTTTCGGCGACCAGCTCAGGGTGGTACAGCTTGCAACGAGAGAAAGTCCTGATGGGTGGTCCTGATATGTCGTCGAACGGTTTGTGATAATCCATGTAGCCGGTATCGAGCCTATCGAGCTAGAACCACTTCGGAGTGTCTTCTATGGGAATCTGCAAAATTTTGAGGCCTAGTCAAATTTGAAGACAGCTAATACTGCTGTATTGCAATTGGATTTCACACCTAGAAGTTGGGTCGAAACTTGGGCCGACTTTCATGAAGGTCGAGTTTAGAAATGCCAACAAAGCTTCGGATTTTCCCCGCTTCAGAAGATTCTGGCAACAGTGGAGGAATTCGTCTAGAATGGCCGCATAATTTCCACTTAATACCAACTGACTTCAAGAATTGCTAGGAAAAGAGACAGAATAGAGTTGTGGTGGCATCCAAACCTTCTGCCAATATCTTGAAGACCGGCATATTTCGAGATACATCTAGGTCTATCGGATTCGAATTCCGGGATTAACCCCTTGCTGCGCAAACATGCCGATATTGGCACGAATACGTTGGAGAAGGATATTTCTGGCCTCCTGTCAGCGGAGGACCGCGCCTTGAGCGTAAGGACCAGACGAATTGAAAAGCCAAGCTTGTCCTTTATATACGTCCTGCATTCTGGTATCCTTATAATTCGAATTAGGCCGGGGGCCTGGGATGTTGAGACATTTATCTTTTAAGGTTAGTGGTTGTTTATGAAACAGAATACAAAGTTGTATGCATCTCACCGTATTTCTTTATGGAAAGAACGACCAGAACGAAATTCCTTTAGTGCAGCGAAGTGATTGCGATAGGCTATGATTTCGACAGCGACGCTTGTGAGACTAGGCTGCCCTATCGACACCGTGGATGGATATCGTCCGACAAGTGTTCACTTTGGATTAATTGTTGATGTCCTAGTAAGTATAGTTCAGCATTTGTATTCAAATATAATCCGTAAGCTCATCATAGTATAGCTAAAATAACAAGAAGCACTCGAATTATAAAGAAAAGGTATACTCTAATAAAACCAAAATATCTAGCAAGTACTATATAGCTCTTAAATTTAGTTGTAGAAATTATAGTATTTATATATGTTTAGTATTTTATTTACATATTATAAGTTAAAAAATAATAGCCTTAAAACTATATATTTTATTCTTTATATTATTTAAAAAAAAATAAGAACGTTTTTTATAAGCAAGTGGGCTACTTTTGCCAATAATTACCTGTTCTTTAATAACTTTACGAAAACTTAATTATATTTAACAAAAATTTAAAATTAGCTTTTTAAATATTAGCTATAATAACAATTACATTTGCATTATAATAGTCTTACGTAATCATAAGTTATTAAGCTTAGAATTTACTTTTCTTTAAATTACTTTTTAGCTATTTATATTTATAATATTACTTAATAATAAATTATAAAAACTTAAATATAAGGTATTAAAGCCTAAATTTATAATATATTAGAATTTTAAAGCTATAGTATTAGTAGTTTTTAAGATATTAAAAAGTAGGAGCTAAAACTTTTGCTTACCTAAAATTCTTAAAACCTACATATTTTATTACTATAAAAGCATAATATAGTCTAAATTATATATAAAATAGCTTAAATTCAACTTCAATAGTTTCTTATTAAATAGTTATTAAAATATAATAGCTAAAAACTAAATTTGTAAAAAGCAAATTCTAAGCTAAATAACTTATGATTACGTAAGACTATTATAATGCAAATGTAATTGTTGTTGTAGCTAATATTTAAAAAGCTAATTTTAAATTTTTGTCAAATAAAATTAAGTTTTCGTAAAGTTATTAAGGAAAAGGTAATTATTGGCAAAAGTAGCCCACTTGCTTATATGGCCCACTCGCTTATAAAAAACGTTCTATAAAATAGTAGGTATAGTAATACAACTTTATATAATAGTAACATTTGGAACTATTTTATGGCATTAATAAGAAACTTTAATGTTTTTAAATGGTAGATTCTAAGCATTTTAGTAGGTTTGAGCCGTGCATGTGGTGGGGACGTACAAAAGTTCGGGAGGCTTTCTAGTCGCGCCCAGCCTTATCTGGTCCAATCGTCTTCAGCGATCATCAGCTCAGCCCCCTTTAGTTCAGCCATCTTCAGCTCAGCCCTCTTTAGTTCAGCCATATCAGCTCAGCCCTCCTCAGCTCAGCCCTCCTCAGCTCAGCCCTCCTCAATTCAGCCCTCCTCGGTTCAACCCTCCTCAGCTCGGCCAGAGAGCACATACTTGCCTCCCTTCACCTTGCAATGCTCTTCTCATAGCTTCTGCGGGTGCCAAAGTCACTCTTTGTGCTGTACCTGCACAAATACAAGCTTCCTAATAGGAGCTTACTATTTTCTAGAAGCCGAACTACCTTGGTGCGTTAAATCGTCAACGGCAAGGTATGGCTGTATACGTTGAATGCTATTCTACTTGTAGGAGGCTTCGCAATTCTATATTGGCATGTGATTAGCCCCAGTGCCTGGAAGGGAGTGAATTGCCACGAGTAATGCCCACTTGTTAGATAAGATAGAAGTCGTTTCAGCGGCGCAGATTAAGCGGTAGCCTTTCTGTAACATACCAATGATCTTGGCTATCATTATAGTACCTATGACTTTAAGAATCAATAGAGAGAAACTGTAGTGTACTCCCCGCGGTCTGGCCCGGTCTTTGAAGCGAATCCTGCTCTAACGCCTTTTAAAGACTGTGCCAAGTCCGCAAGTCCAATAAGAGGTACCAGGACAGGGGCTGAGCATTTGCACTCTCATAATAGCGTTACTCGGTGTCTGCATCAACCGCGTGCAGAGCGTGGCTGAGTAGCTGTTGGCAACTGAAATGTGACATCCAGGCAATATTAGGCAGTATAGGAATGCAGAAATGAAGTCAAATAAAGGACCGCTTCTTACGTATCTATCTTCACCTCTTTTTTTATTAAGTTTGTTGTTTCCCATGCGACAACGTTTCCCATTCTTAGGGGGTTACTGAAGGTTTTTGTTGGCTTTCACCTTTCCATCATACCTGTCGACCGCAAGCAGACCGACCTGGACATTAAGGTTAAACCCAACCGACAGTATCGGCTGGGTTGTAGTTACAAGCTTGACCACAAAATTTACGGATTGAAAATTTTATCTGTGGCCAAAGCGCTTCGACCGCAATAATTGAGGTGGAGATGCCGCTTGCCTTAACCGCCTTGCGGTTTAGATACAGGGTATGCAGCTGGACTAACGTCAAACAGGAGACTTTATAAACCAGCTGTCTTCGCTCCTATAAGGCTGAGAGCTCTGGAGCGCGCACACAGAAGATAAACCTCTCTTAAGAGGAAATCACTAGAACTAGTCCCTTCTTCCTCCAGAGGCCATCTCTTCCCCATATCGAGTCATTATGACCGTCGAACCAGTTAGTCTCGCTGTTGGTATAGTGGGCTTGGCTAGCCTCTTCAAAACCTGCATCGAATGCGTCGACTATATCGAGGCAGGCAAAGGAATGAGCAAAGATCTTTCAGTTTCATTTACCTTGCTGGAAATTCAAAAGTGCAGGGTCTTAATATGTGGAGAAAGATTAGGAGTATGTGAGACCGTCAGTTCTAGAAGACAAAGCAGGTATGTCTATCGATAGTCTTCTTGTTTCTGTAGCATGTCAGGCCACTTTCTTTTCTGATGGCCAAAAGATATCTAGAAGATCCTACGTACCAAGCCACCATCGTGAGGACGCTCAATGACATTAGTATGTTATTCCAAGATTCCGAGGTGCTGAACAAGAAGTATGGCCTCGAACGACGTGACGACTGCTCCGGGCCACTCCAACAGCGACAGAACGAACTTGGAAGACACGCTGTTTTTAAGGAGAAGTACAAAACTTTTGTTGGGAAGATGTCCGAAAAGGGCGCTACGGACGCGAATGCCACCGAAGGCTTCTCACATTTTCCGGAGAACATTTCCAAAGAACAGAAAGACAGAACAATTTTGGCCAAGGCGCGATGGGCAGTTCACGATCGGTCGAAATTCAAATCCCTCGTGGACGACCTGACGAACCTGGTCAACGGCTTGACAAGTTTTGTCAGTTTAGACAAGGACATTGAACAGGAGATCTTGGATGAGATCAGGAGAATGAGGGATGTCACGCAACTTGAGCTGATTGAACGAGCGTGTGAGCAACAATATCCGAAGGTCTCGAGAGCGGCAAGCATAGTCTTAGAAATCACAAGCAGGAAGGATACGGAAGTAGACGAAGAGGGTTTGCAAGAGAAAATCGATACAATGACTGCCATTTCCGAGGATGATCATATAAACGACGATATACCAGGGTCCATTAATGGTCCTTCCACTGCTAGCCTACCTAACTCGATACTAGCCACTGTGTCTTCAGGTGTAGCGTCATCTGACGACCAGCCTTTGGATCCTACTATAATCGGAAAAGGTTTGCGGTGTACTCTATTTTAAATCCAACTGCTAATGTTTTCCGACAGTATTTCCGAGTGATTCGGTCGTGACAATAATATTGATTGCAAGCGACTCGAAGAGGACTAATTTTGTGACTAACGAGCCTGTTCTGACTGAAGGAGAATTACGTTCTCTCGCCGAGTCCGAGTTTACCGGTAATCAAGGCAAGTTATCCGGAATCCGAATCGCTGATTATATGGCCAAATACCTCCCACTCGATAGTGGTTGGGCCCACGTCTATGTGGCGCCTACCTTGCACCACATGGAGTTATCAATCACAATTTCAGAGAAGTTACGGCAAATTCCTGTCATTCGAATTGATCATCGTCTCCTCTCAGACAGAAGTGATATAGTTCTCAAATCACTTTCGGCAACATTCGACGTTTTAACAGAGCGCATACTGCACGTTCACGAAGCACATGGCCCAAAAGTGTGGTCCCCCGTGAAATGGCGTTATGATAATGGCAATCAGGGCTGGCCAGCACTCTTGCGGTACCTCGATCAAGAGTATCTCGATAAAATGATACTCTCGATGCCGGACGACAATGAGGACAGTGAGGATGAAGATGGTGAGACCACTGAGACGACATTCGGACTACACTCAGTATTTGCGGAACACAAAAACGATCTCCCGAACATTTGCGGGGGCAGCATTATCGTCATCGCTGAAAGAAGCAAAATTCGAGAGTTACTAGAAAGCCCTATCGTGGAATGTGCCACGAAGCCGAAGAATAAGAGTATTACCCAGCTCTACAGAATACCAAGGTCTACTGATCAGCCGGATATGCAATTTTGGCGGGCAGAATTTTGGGCGACTTTGAAGTGAAACCTTGCGTTCAGGCGAGATTGGTTGTGTGTCGGCGCAGGGTATCTGGTGTAAGAATGATCAACGCTCTGGAAGGGGTGCCGGCGTTCCATGATGGAGGAGGTCAGGTCTTGGCAGCTGGAAGTACTCATAAATATTGTCTTGAACATTAATTGAAAACTAAGGATGACTATCCTACTTAAATAACGAGCGAGATGAGCTGGAATGAGGATTCGTAATATCCTGACGATAACGGAATGACAAACAATCGCGGAATGAAAACAATCAAGCATTGCTCAATTACACCTAATAGCACAAGGTAGCAAGGTTGCATACTTTAGTTCTGCCAACATTCCATTCAAAGGTCGTCCAGTCTCATGTACAGTAGTGATATGACCATTATCTTTAGTAAATGTCCAATGCTAAAAGCGGTCTAAATGGTACGTTGCAGTGGTGTGGGGTCGATATACTTCTCTTGCCATCAAGTTTCCTCATGAAAACAAGCGCAACACAACGCAACTGCGCCCATCTATTCACTGACCTTGTGCGGTCTGCTTGCCTAATGATGGAGGAGGTCAGGTCTTGACAGCTGGAAGTACTCATAAACACTGTCTTGAACATGGATTGATTAATTGACTGCTTAAGGTAATGACTGATTAAGTACATAATAATCAAATAGGCAGTAACGACAGTATGAATCTTCGATGACTCACCTGGCCGTAGTGGCGTTGGTACCTTGAGTTCTGCCTACATTAGCGCAGGGCAGCGAAGTTGCAAGGTTGCCTATCGCGGTTATGCCAACACCTACTCCTGTGAATTTTTCTAATTAATAGCCCTTAGTAACCGGCTGCTATATATAGTACCCACCCTAAACCTAATGAGGCAGTCAAGGTGGCAATGTCGTAACCGCTCTGTTTCCCACACAAACTGCCATAGAGCTTCTAACAAGCTATTCAACACGTCGTATACTGAGGATGCCGCGTAGCAGAGGTGCGAAAGCGATTCCAGCAACCCAGAGAGCCGCTATAGTCGCGATTGAAGAGAACGCTGTTGGTGTTAGAGGCAAGTTGGCTGCCCGGAGAGCTGGCTACCGGTCAGTTTCTACTACAAAGAAGCACATAGCTCTTGCTAAGGAGCGGAGGGAGAGGGAAGAGAGGGAGAAGAAAGAGGAGGTAAGAAAAGCTTCATAATATATGAGGATCCCCACGCGTTTAATAACAAGAAGCAACCTGGCTGGCTTCCAGTCCTTCCCAACAAGGCGAAGAAAAAGCTATTTGATTACGCCACTACTAATAAGGAGAACTGTGAGAAGCAGTAGAGCTAGGTAATAGAGAAGAC
Source organism: Zopfia rhizophila CBS 207.26 (assembly GCA_010093925.1). Taxonomy (NCBI): domain Eukaryota; kingdom Fungi; phylum Ascomycota; class Dothideomycetes; family Zopfiaceae; genus Zopfia; species Zopfia rhizophila. The sequence continues at coordinate 1,053,409 of ML994655.1, read as the reverse complement.
TCATAACAACTTCATATCTAAATTAACAATCAATAAGGCGTTTTATAACGCTGATACGCCCATTACAAGCCCCATATACAAGCCCTGCCTAAATAACCAGTAGATGGAGGATCATAATTAATAGTACTATAATAAAGCTTACAAGGACCTTAATTTCTAGTAGAAAGTTATCGTTAGTAATAAGATAATTATTTAAGTGGGAGAGTAATGTAGTGCTGCTTAAGTTACTTATACTAAAAATAGCAAATTCTAGAAGAAATATGTGTGTAGAAAGTATAGGTAGTACAGCAAGTTTATGTTCTAGTGTTGTTACTACTATAGATACAAAAGTACCCATTACATCTAGAAGGTAGAGATAAAAAAGGAAAGAGAGAAGTCTCTTAAGTAGCTTACAAAAGTTAATAGGAAGCTCAAACTAATTACGCGCAATATCTTTAAGTATCGTAAAAAGCTAATCGACTTTACTACTATACGCTGTGGTAGATCTACTAAATTTAAGAACGCCTATAAGCTACGCGGCACTTACAAGGCTGTTAAGCCTCTCTATTACAACCTAAGACTTAGCTTAATTAACTAGTAGAGATATTAGCAGGAAACAATTATTAGTAAGCTCAAGCTATTTATTAAAAAGATAGAGTAGATTAGGCCTGGGATAATAGTGTACTAGGACAACGCTCTAGCCTATAGCGCGTAGATGCAAAAGGATTGCTTTAAGAGGTGTAGTATTAGAGTTCTACTCTTCTCAGGTAACTCTCTAGATCTTAACGCTATTAAGGATCTCTGGCAGCCTTTCTGAATTGTTGTCAATAGGTTCTATAACCGTCTATTAACTCTCTATGAAACAAAGTATAGCTTTGTGAAAAGTGGGCAAAGTTTCTGTAGAAGAAACTAGACAATTACATGGAGAGAATACCCAAAAAGGTGTGGAGGGTACTTAATCGAGAGGGTGGCAACAACTATCACGGATAGCAACACTAAATTTAAGCTTCATTTTTGTTACACTACAGCGTAGATGGCCCTCACGATAGCTCTCTGCTCGATTCTGTGCTGCCTTCGTTGAGCTTCTATACATTAGAGTGATTCCTCCTTTTGGCTATTCAGCTCATGCAACGCTTAATGGAAAGCCACTAAATCCTTATGTATGTGGAAAGAACTACTAATACAGCAGATGCTACTACCTCATGAAACACTTGAGACCAGAAGGCTGGAAGCCGGATTCTTAAGTTAAGAAAGAGATTTAAGAGAAGCTGGACGCCAATGAAAATCTGGATTAATTAGTAAAGAAGTGCTAGAGGAAGGCTCAAGAGAAGCTAACCTAAAGTAATAAACTTATTAGACCTTTTTAAATTAGATAAATTGATTCTACTCAGCTCACCTGCTTAGCTTATTGAGAATTTAAATCTATTTAATAGGTCCTGTACAGTTTAAGAGACAATAACCTGCTTATACTTATTAAGAATTTACGTAGATCCTGTATAGCTAAGAGGTAATGACCTGCTTATACTTATCAAGGATTTTACATACTGCTTAGAAGAATTCTGTATAGTCTAGAGAAATGTGTTACTAGATAGCGCCTCTATTATAATTAGGTGTTCTATTACATTTAGACTTTTCATTAAATGACCATTACTATATCAGCAGATTACGTACTACTGAGTCACTTATTTATGTATATATATCTCCTAGATAGCTCTTAATTATTATCAGGTTGGTTATGACTTTCACTCTAGTATATTTGGTTACAGTTATAAGCCCGGAATTCTACATGAGGGCATAAACCTTTTTAATAACTCTTTTACTTAATAACTATTTACATACTGGCCAGTAACCTTACTTGTTTATTTTATTACAATAGATTCTCTATCCGTTGAAAAGACGACTATTATTCTGAATAGTACCCACGATTACCATGACTGGGAGTTTATGATTAAGAGTAAAGCTCTTGTTGAAGGAATCTGGGAGTACTGTAACCTGACTTAGGATACTGAAAAGACTCTCGAAGCGCTAACAAAGCCTGAACTGTCTAATATACAAGAAGCAAGAGATGAGTCCACGCCTATTATTAGCATTTAACAGCTCAAGAAGGACAATCTAGCAGTATATTAAGTTCTGTAAGGCGAGTACCAGAATGAGTAAAGAGACTATAAACGTAAGGAAAGAGCGGTATAAGATCTTAACCATATAATTGCCTTGACTATTACTCGTTGACACTGACCACTAATTCATGATGTGAATACTCCGTACTAAAGACTTAAGGTTCTTTGTAAGCAGCTCTGTTCCACGGATGTAACTCGAAAGAAATAGATTGCTACTCAGTACAACAAAGCTCGGATCTACACTAATTGATAGAAGGTTGAAACTTGGCTAGAGGATTGGCAAACTGCGTATAGTATGGCGAAGAAACTGAACTTACCTAAAGTAGCTAATACACAAGCTTAAGGGGATTTTGTAATTGCTATTAAAGATATCTATCTAGAATATGCTGCTGCAATGGAATTCGATCTATCTCAGAAAGAGCTCGAAAACGAACCATTTCTTTCTGTCGAGAACCTTATCAACAATTTTCTGAATCACTATTGAAGACATCATGATAGAGTGATTCCTTCTTTTGGCTATTCAGCTCATGCAACGCTCAATGGAAAGCCACTAAATCCTTGTGTATATGGAAAGAACCACCAATACAGCAGATGCTACTACCTTATGAAACACTTGAGACCAGAAGGCTGGAAGCCGGATTCTCAAGTTGAGAAAGAGATTCAAGAGAAGCTTGACGCCAATGAAAATCTGGATCAATTGGTAAAGAAGTGCCAGAGAAAGGCTCAAGAGAAGCTAACCCAGAGCAATAAACCTATTGGACCTTTTTAAATTAGACAAATCGATTCTACTCAGCTTACCTGCTCGGCTCATTGAGAATTTAAATCTGTTCAGTGGGTCCTGTACAGTTTGAGAGGCAACGACCTGCTCATACTTATCGAGGATTTGCGTGGATCCTGTACAGCTAAGAGGCAACGACCTGCTTATGCTTATCGAGGATTCTACATACTGCTCAGAAGGATTCTGTACAGTCTGGAGGGGTGTGTCACCAGATAGCGCCTCTATCACAATTAGGCGTTCCATCACATTTAGGCCCTCCATCAAATGACCATCACTATGTCAGCAGATTACGTACCACCGAGTCACTCATTTATGTATATATATCTCCTAGATAGCTCTCAATTATTATCAGGTTAGTCATGACTTTCACTCCAGTGCATTTGGTTACAGAACGGAGTTGATTGAGGAGAGCAGCGAGCTATTTACTAGTCCAAGGAGCGACCAAACTACTATGGAAAGGTGGTGTGAACAGGGAAAACGGATTTGGTAACATATGAATTCCATTTGAAATTTTCTTTTCTTTTCTCTTTCTTTTTCTCTTTCTTTTCTTTTTCTTTTTCTTTTCTTTTCCTTTCCCTTTTTCTGGTTGAATTAGCAATAGTGAGGAGCTACATACATGTGTGCCAAGGTGCCAAGGCTGGAGCGGTGAAACTACTCCAATGGGTATGTCTTCTTCTTCTTCTTCTTGGGATTAATAGAAGTACCCAAGGTCTCACTAGCTATTGGTGTCGTCTCTTCAGCCTCCGGCCCTATCGCAGGTTCTAGCTCCATCGTAGGCTCCGGCTCCATCGTAGGTTCTGGTTCCATCGCAGGGGGCGGGGGTGGAGATTCCGGCTTGGATGGTAAGGGAGGCTCTTCGCCGGGATTATTAATTGTCTGGTCCTCAGAATCTTTAGTTTCCTCTCCTTCTTCCACAGACCCAACAGCGGGGATCATATCTTCCCTCTCTTGCTCTTCCGGTCCGATGTCTCTGCTGGACTGACAAGCCACGATAGCCTTCACTACAACGTGACGAAATCTGCGATCTCCTTCAAGCTGATCCGAGAACAATGGATTTAGTAACAGTTCAGGATCCCTCTTTGACGCAACCTTTATTGCGTCGCAGAGGTACGTAGGGAACCATGAATCTTCTTGTGGCAAGCTTGGAAAGGCATTTTCTCGAGCAATAGAGAGAATGTCCAGCATTGAAACCTGCTCGCCAAGAAACGTGATCTTCTCTTTTGCCAGCTCTGCTAGACCAGACAGTTTGTAACGCGCGGCAGCGCAATATACGGATACACTAGACTCATACGCCGTCCTTCTCCCCCTTTTTGAGTTGTTGTATCGACTTAACGCTTGATACTTGCCACAATAGAGATAGTGCACAAGCGTATGAGCGGTGGATTTATCGAGATCAGGGAGTGCTATGATGTCGGTCCTATTGCTTTGCCAAACCGACAGACCGATTTTGGCATTAAGTACTTCACTTTGCGAGAAGAAGGCACGGTGGATGCGGTATCTGATGGGCTTGGAGCCAATGTCGAGTGAAATGAGTTGTGATCCGTCGTATGGTCTGTCCAGGAACAATTTAGTCTTTTCAGTTTCAAGTAAAACACGGGTGGGTGAGACCTACGATTCCGGGTATGGATTCACGTCTAACTTATCTAAATTGAGCCCATTTTCATTTTGTAATTGATGCGGTCCTTCTCGTTCGTACGCATGGGATAACATGGCGGAGGGGCTCAAGGCCGTGAAGAGGAGATCAACAAAAGAAGCTTTTCTCCCTAATAGTAGGGATATCGGACGACATTACGTCGCTTCGGCCATGAGGGGTGTATATATGCGGGTTGAGTTGGCAATTTCGCAGCCTTACTCAAACGCATCGATGGTTCGTCCCCCACCGCACGTCACGATGCAACCCCTATGCAGGCAATTCTAAATGTAGCGGATGGATTGCACACAATGAACTTTGACGTTCGGAATTGATATGCTGCTACAGCATGGTGGCGGATGGAAAGCACATGCATCTTGAAGGCGAAATTCTCTGCATTCCTACTGGCCGCGAAACCACGGATCGCGCTCGGCATAGACGAACTCCACTGCATCTATTCGCCTATCTTACTGATTGGCGCACTAGTCGTCCACTTTTGTTCCGCCACGTTGGCCAAAGAAAAGTGAATTGTTTTCAGCTGGCTTTGAATCACATCCTCAATTCTGTCAATGAAGAGCTCATGTATTCCGGTTGGCATACGGACGACAAACCAATGGCTTTCACCGCTGTAACCACACCTGCCTATCTCTGTCGTTAGCCGCTATCTCTATCAAGTTTCGAACACACGCACCGTATCTTGACTTGCATATATCCCAACAGCTCCCTATCTCAACTAAACTGACGCTTTATCCCATCGTACTCTCCTTTCGCAAGCTGAAATTCTGTCTACAAGTGTTGGTTAATGTGCCTTCCAGCTTAAATAATTTGAAAAAGCGCGATAACTTGACTGGCTTGCGCGAAGGGCCTTTTATCAGTTGGTGGAGGCGTTAAAAACAAGTCTGCAAAACGCAAAGGCGGCATAATATGTTGATATTGCGCTAAAGGAGTTTGCAATGTAGGCATTGCCATATCTTGCACTATATTGCGAAGTTGCATAATAGATATCTTAACCCTAATTGTGATTTAGAAGCTCAGCGCTTTGGTAGACTAAGCAACAATGCTCCACAACCGCCAAGGCAGATGACGTAATTGGCTGGCGATGCACCGAATGCGGACAGCAACAACGCCAAGCCCAAAAAAAGTCGCCGCTCCTGCACTGCCTTGGCTGTGCCTAATCTAGCTTCCTTGGATGTAGTCCCTAGGTGTGGAGCTGTTCTGATCCCTGGATCTCACTACTTGTATACTGAATTGAATGGGGAGTGTGGGAGAAAATGGTTGATGGAAAGACTGAGCCACATGTGGCGGAACCCAGGCTCCATCCAGTACATAGTATGTACCGTAGTTTGACGCTGCAAGGAACTCTACTGTAAGCTAAAACCAAACAAAGTAAAGCCCATGCCAAGCACTCCCTTTGTATGCGGGGCGAAAGTTTCATCAGCGTGCAAAAACCGGAAGCCGATTGTGCAAGCGAGTGTACCAAACTAGCCACTTGCAATACAATTTTAGCGCGGACGAAGAGACTGCCTACGTTCTCCGCCCCGGGAATCTAATTAAAGGAAAGTGGAGGAAGAACCCTTGCCCTGCTCTGCAGACGCGGGGAGCCCCCGGGGCCCCTTCTCTCACACTCGCTAGACACCATCTCATATACTCACATCCTTCAAGCTCTGAATGATTCCTTACATTCTCATACACACCTAGCTCAACCATTGTTGTCTACCTGCCTATATCGCTAGATCTCCGTAAACCACCATTCCCTCCGCTAATGCTCCTGCAAACAACCTACGCTCACTTCTCACCTCTCCCTTTCTTCCCTTTAGCCACCTTCCTTCTCACCTCCCCATTTCAAAACCCAAAAACACCTCTCTCGAACCCCACAACTCCCAACGCCACAAAACTATTCACGAAATCCCACATGGGCGCTCCTCTCGCTTCATTGCCATCATTTCGGAAGACCCAAGCCGCCGCCAGACGTAAAGGGACGGTTGTTAGGAGGAATTGGTGCCGAGCGCGACGGGGTTGAAAGGCTGCAACTATGTACGCTGTGCCGAGGGAGAGGGAGGAGAACCTTTGGTGGGGAATATTAGAAAGGTAGGGAGGGAAAGTGGTGGGGAGGCAATAAGGATGGTGGAGAAGAGATGTTAGAAGATATTCGAGAATCAAGAAGACGAGAACGCGTGGAGGGTATGAGTGTCAACCAAGGATATCATGTGTCCATTCCGTAAAACATGACAGGAAGAGGCGTGAGATACTGGGGAGCACAGTATGCAAAGAATTTGAAACACTCACCCAATGATATGACTGACTGAGGCAGGTACATCATGGAAACCTGCTTTGACGGGATTGTAGAGGATGAGGGCACCAAAGATGGTGATTGGCAGAGCTTGAATACCAAGAAGGATTGTAGAGAGTGATGGCATCTTGAAACCGAACGAACAGATGACCGAAGAATGGACCCGGGATATTATCACTTGGTGTCACGATTTGAAGTTGTACAAGACATCCACTGCGGGGCGGACGGTGGATTTTAGTTAATGCGCTGTCCTCGCATGACGAGTATGCAGCCAAGAAAGAACTGCAGGTCGCTAGCTTGAAAACTCGCATTCAAATACCACAATTGGGGAACGGTATTTGGCTATTGCCGAAATGAGTTTGGACGTAAAAGTTCGCATTTCCATTATCTACGCCCCAATAGGCCATACCTCGCACTCTCGAATCGGAACGTCTTACAAGGAAACGCAGTTGTTAGCGCTGTCTTCGAGGAAAAGACCACCATAGACCTGACCCTCGTTCAAGTTCTTCTGGTGGTATCCACTGTTCACGACGTCCGAACTACCCGTCGGCTTCCTCAAGATACCGAGTTGGAACTGGCCGCCTCCGGAGAGGTCGGCGGAGGTTGGGCCTGCGACAGACTTGAGAGCATCGTTGCCGGTTGAGTAATATATTTGGACTTGGCTGTTGCAATTATTAGTATTTCCTCGTCGTTGAATTAACCGATGGATGATACTCACTTCTTCTCGTAGTTCAGCGTAATAGCAAAGTTTTGCCACTTAGTATTATCCATAGCTACGGAATACAGTGATTTGCCATTGCGGTCTAAGACCTTGAAGTTGTTCTTGTCGCTGGCGGATTTGCCGATGAGCTGGCCGGTTTGGAATTGGATTTGATTGGAGGAGTAGTCGGCAGCCTCGTGCCAGACATTCTGCATCAAATAGTTAACATTTCACGCTCATAGGAACTCCATCAAATGAAGAATTTCTTACCAAAAATTCATGTGTCAAGTTTAATGACCTCGTGGCATCCTGCTTCACGCTGAAATGCAACGTCTTCACGCCCTTCATTCCGGGCCCATCAGCCGCATCCTGCAGAAACTGCAAGCCAGCTCTCCGGAATCCGTTTTGCTTCTGGAAGATGCTCTTGTCGCTAATCGTCACCTCTAGCGACCTGTAGCCGCCGGCATCGAATCGCGAGGGGTCTCCGGTAGGGAACTTCAGAATCTTGGACCATTTGAGATCGTTGCCTTTAACGTAGTCCGGATTGAAGATTTTGTTAGTGGCGTACGTGTCGAACTTGGTCGGGTCTGCTACGTAGTCTTCGGGGACGCGGCCGTCAAAGACGATGGGGCATTTTATTGTTGCCGTGGCGCCAGGAGCAGCGGATGTGGTCGAGGCCTGAGGTCTTGGAGCTGCGAGGGCAGTTCCTGCGGAAAGGAGAGCGGCAACGATGGTCTGGCGATGCATCGTGAATATATCCAGTCGGAGGTGCGATATATTCCAACTAAGAAAATACCTTGTGCGGATGAGGACACATTTTATACGCAAGGCATGGCGGCGCCTTCCACTGGTGCAAATTTCCATTTTAAATTCCATCACGCGTTACCCCAAAACCCAAATTGTGGAACGATCCCCCGGTTCCTAAACCGGGCTCACTAATTGACCGAAATATGGGTTTCATCTTTTCAGTGTTTGCGGTTGGCCAATTGGGCAGCGGAAGAATGTGAGAAGAATGTTCGATAAACGGGCCTTTAAATAAGGATCTAATGCGGCTGGGATTAGGATATGAGGAATATGTACTTAGAAATGACGCCAAAGTAATATATGTCGGACAATCTGTTCTGAGGCTTGAAGATCCGGATCATGTGGGGTAAAGCAGGTGCATTGGGATTGGGAGCCCGGACCGGGTTGCCGAGTGTGAGATAGAGTAATCACGCTGGATATAGACTGAATATGAGTTTTGAAGGCAAATAGGGATGTCGCGGAAGGGCATTGTGATTTGGTCTGTGATGGTGGGACTGCGTCGGGCCGAGATGAAAAAAAAAAAAAAAAAAAAGAATGGTGCACACAATTTCGAAATTGAAGGGCTTAGTCACGTGATAAATTGGCACGTGATGAGTTCCCCGCATGTTCTCCAACTTCCCATCAAACTCACCTCTATCTTCTCACCACTCTATCATCTCTAATCCATCTCTCTTGGACTGCTCAAGCTGTGAATCCGCACCCACATTTTTTGAGTAGACGATGAAAAAGGATTTTTGGGACCCACATATAGAATGAGCATCGACGAGTGCATCGACGCCTTTTAATCGCTTTTAGACCGGTTTTCCCAGAAGAGATGACACCGGGTGGCGGTAAAGGGCAATATCCAGGGAAGGTTCGACCCAGAGGGGCTGGCGCGAGCTGTCAAGGAGGTCATCAAAGGAGAGAGGTTACAGGAGGATGCCCTTCTAAAAGACACACCCGAAGCAGCCTACAAAAGTGTAGGTTGACCTCATAGCACGCCTAGAGCGACAGCTGACTACCACCACAGATTCGTAGGCGCGATATGTAAACAGGCCAACGAAACTGTGTTCCTCACGAGCTACAATCGCTACGCTGTAGCAGTGACTCTTGAACATCGTGAAGATTTGGAAAGCCTGCTGGGCAACTTCGGCGGCGTCGCCCTTCTTTGACCCGATCGCCGTTGGGCGGTACAAACAGGACTTTGTTGACGGGGCACAGGAACGAACAAACCGGTGTGGGAGGTGTGGAATCAGGATCAGCTGACATGGGGACCGGAGCCGGTCGAAGGCAGATCAATGCTTGGTTCTCGATCAGAACCATTGTCCCTTCACTGAAACCATTTCAAGGTGACGTCTTCCATATTAACGAGACACTCGTGGCGATCGCCACCGGGACAGACTAGACAGCCGGAGGATTCCGGCGAGACAATACTAAGCCGGTACTTCCGGTTGAACGTGGCTCGCGGGCTAGAGGTCATCGGACCCGAAGAGTGGAAGTAGAGGAAGGAGATTGCTGCGGCTACGTGACGATATGTCGACTCCTAAGAGGTGTTCAAGCAGATGCAGTGTAACCGAGTGCTGGCCTCTCAGGTAACACCATTGCTTGTATACTGAGTTCTCCTGTTGATCCTCCTGATGATCTTCTCCTGACGATCGTCTCCTGTCGATCGTCTCCTGTCGATCTCCCTTTCGACATATACAAAGCTCATTATTTAAGTAGGATAGCCATCCTTAGTTTTCAATTCATGAGGTTGCTGCTACATCTTTTCCCTGCGTCCGGTCAGATGCAGGCGTGTGCAGCCAACGTGGCGAGAAGAGAAAGTTAGTCTTTGGCGCATCACTCACCATTCATGGCGTGTATATTCGTGTAGCTAAATCGTTTATATAGGTTTTAAAGAATAACGAACCGTCTTCAACCCAAACCTCGACATTAAATACAGGCTCCACTTCGAACCTACCAATTGCTCTCGATATTAGGGTCTAGATCCAATTCCCTAGGGTTTGCACCAAGCGATGTATGAACGTCGTTTCATAGAAATTTAGCACCCTTATCAAGTAGGAGCTCGACAATCTTCTCGTGGCCTCGAACCGATGCTGCCTGTAGCGCGGTGCCGAAATATCCACCTCGCGCATTAACATCGGCGCCTTTACTAATCAGCAACTCGACAACCTTCTCGTGGCCTCGAACCGATGCCGCCTGCAGCGCGGTGCAGAGTACTTGTAACCAGCAATTTAGAGGGTAGGCTAATGCCGGATGCGGACTCCCGCTGTTTCCTCATCAGCGCCAAGAGTAGTCACATTCGAAGCAACAAGGCTCACGTCAGAGCAAACGGTTGCGGGGTTGTCAAATCACTTCTAGCTACCGCCATCTGCAAACACGCGCTCTACGTGTATCTGTGAGCCTCCCTACGGATCGTTTCCCGATCGTAAGCGTCCCGTCCTCCACTGGAGACAATGTCCATCCGACTTATCGACACGTTCACACTCTCCTTAAATTCGTTCCTAGGCGATATCCCGCCGTATGCCATATTGTCGCACACGTGGATGGACGAGGAAATCTCATTCCAGGATATGCTGGCCATTGAAAATGATCCGCACCACCCGGCGTCGGAGAAATCTGGGTACGCTAAGGTTGTGGCGACTTGTCGGCAGGCTAGCCGAAAGGGAATTGGATACGCATGGGTTGATACGTGCTGCATTGACAAGACAAGCAGTTCCGAGTTAAGTGAGGCAGTTAATTCCATGTATCAGTGGTATTGGAATGCCGAGGTCTGTTTTGCTCTCCTTGCCGATCTTGCTGATACTACGGCTCTCGAGATTGCGCTGCCCAAATGTCGGTGGTTTACGCGAGGCTGGTGTCTGCAAGAACTTATTGCGCCAAAGGCGGTTGAGTTCTATGACAGTAGGTGGAATTGTATTGGCGTAAAGGTAGATTCGACGGCGCTCCTCTCCAGCATCACGCACATCGATGAGCAGGTGCTGGTCGAGCGGAGCCAGATTGAGAAGATCCCGGTGGGCCGTAGGATGTCTTGGGCAGCTAAGAGAAAAACAACCCAACTAGAAGATATTGCGTACTGTCTATTGGGGATTTTTAATGTCCATATGCCTATGCTTTACGGCGAGGGCTCAAGGGCGTTCATGCGTCTGCAGGAGGAAATCGTCAAGACCTCGAACGACCTCTCCCTTTTCGCGTTTTCCGGTCGTCCAAGGCACGGTTCCTACTGGACTCCCGCTTACGGTGTACCGGAGCCGTATTGCGACTTGTTTGCCGGATCCCCAGAGGATTTCGCGGGCTGCGGAAGTCTAGTGGATATGGGTACGAACATGCACGGGAATGACGCATTTACTTTAACCAACAGAGGCCTTCACTTCCCACGAGCCAAGCTCCAAGTGGACATGCGGCACGGTGCCTACACTTTGCCTTTGAACTGCAGGCTATCCAACTCGACGGTTGCCCGGATCTACCTCCAGAAAGTTGGTCCTGGCCTATTCGCGAAGCTCAACTACAACGATTCCCGACACACCGATACGGCAAACGAGCTGAGACCGGACGCTCCCTCTGAAGCCCACACCGAAATCGAAGAAGCCTACATCATCGCGATCATGTCCCCCTCAGCACAGCTCCAGCTTGAATCGTCAGGCGGGTACGCAGTCCGCGTCACGTCTCATGCCTACCGCTTGTCCAAAGCGCTTCAAGTTTTCCGGCGTGTTCCCTCAAGTAACCGCTGGGATACGGCGCGTATGCAGTTCCTCACCAATGGAGATAGGGGGGTTCAAGCCTTTTGGAGGCTCTTCCCAAATCTCGCCCAGCCAGTGGCTGGGACGAAGAGTGTTCTTGGAAAACGATCCAGCCCGTGCAATTTGTTGTGCGGGGTCCAGTATCAGGAGGATTCCTTACATCCCCGAGCGTGGGTACGGCTTTGCTCTTCAGAAGAATGGGGGCGCCTAGAGACAGAGTTTGGAATATCCATAACACAAGGCAACGACGCAACGAGCCCTCTCGATACGGGTAAGACAGCGGACCAAATCACCATGGATACGACGTCATCAAATCCAATCACCATCACAGCTACGATTTGGCTCGAGGAGGGAGAGGGGCTTCCATACTTTAGGCTCGAGCTTGAATTCGACAGTCCCACGGCGAACGAGGCTGGGATGACTATGGCCATCTCAGACACACGAATTGCTTCTTCTATTGTTTGTGTTGCGCCTGGCTCCCATACTAGCGAGGCCATTCCTTCTGGTTCCAACGGTAAGGTCCTATCTCCTAGAACGGTACCAGGGAGAAGAATATTATCCGTGGGAAGATGGATACTTTCATTAGTCAACTGTTACGGCCGCGAGGAAAATCGAAGAAGTAGAAGGCCAAGGAGTCAATAACCAAATCCGACACTAAGCAACCTGGTAGGGGTGGAAAAGCGATCGCTACGAGGGCTGGCGTGATTTGTCCCCCCAAAAATCACAACTCCACGCTTCACAGCGCAATTCCACCACAATATCAACTGTAATTTTCAGTTTTGAAGCGGGCCACATATTATTTATGCTCTGAATTACTTCCCATAAAAAAAAAAAAAAAAAAAATCTAAGAGTGAGGGGAATGAGCTATTTGGAGTTGAAGTTTGCAACTACTCCGAACAAGTCACCAATTTCCACGCGCAATTTAACCACAACGCGGGCCAATTTTGTTGCTTTAAAGGAGCAGGCAAGATTCTCCAGGCTCTGAAGCCTCTTCTGGTATTTACCAAAAAAATTTACCCCATGTTGGTGAGGAGTTGTGTGAGGTTGAAGTTGACACATCGAAATTGGGGGGACAAATCACGCCAGCCCTGGCTCATGGCTGAATTTGGTATTTAAGCTTTTCTTATGGTGTAAGATCGGAAGGATATTCACATAGCAGTTGGGTAACATATTTTCATTCCAAGCTATGCTCAACTAGTTCTAGTTTCCACTCTGCCTTGTCTAGATTAAGAGTAAATAGGCTAAGTTGTCTTCTCACATTCTTGGTCTCAATTATATCGAAAAACTTAGCCCGTAATTCTAGTAGCTTCTCCTTTATTTTCTTCTTGGTGCGTTCTAGGTCCAAGTCAGCCTACTTATATAAGTCATAAATCTTGCTTTTAACTACTTTTTGTTACAAGTTGCTAACTTACTAACGTAAATTATACTGGCAACAAGCCGTCTAACTGCTTATGTAACACTCAGCAGTTCCCTCGCTTCCGGATCGGATAGCTCGTTAGACTTAGTAGAAGTTGGTTGACTCAGTAGAGAGTAAGAAGGAAGTAATACGGTAAGTTGAGGTTCAACAGGATAGTATTGAACTATGTCACTTGAGGTGTGAATCTCAATTTTAGAGTAACTACAAAGAATCAAAAGTAATCGTGAACCGTCTGACGCCTCATACTTATAGGAGATCCTTCGTGCGTATATTGTGTACCAACTAGAAGTATGTTGGATACCGCCAGAGAAGATGAGAGAAGATTATGGAGGTCATATTTGGCAGTTGGAAGTACTCATAAAGATTGTCATTAGGATTGGATTGATTGAAAAACTAAGGATGACTATCCTACTTAAATAA